>KZ807917.1:182895-194713 GCA_000696205.2 Oncopeltus fasciatus
CACCGATGTAAGAAGTTCCGCAGGAGCAGGGAATCTTGTAAATTCCTGGAGTCCGAAGTCCAAGTTTATCCTTAGGTTTCGGAAGGATGTCTGTTATTTTTCTGTCCTTGCTGAACGTTGTTCTTATCTTGTGATTTTTGAGTATTCGCGCGATCTTCTCTGTTGTCCCTTTGACGTAGGGGATGGTCACTTGTCCTTGGAATTCTTCGGCTTCTCATTCTTCCTTGTTGCGCTGCCTATTTATCTTCCTTTGGATCTTGTCTATAGTGTTGCGGTCGTAGCCATTCTTCATGAAGGCGGTCTTCAAGTGTCTTCTTTCTTTTGGCAGTTGGGCTGGTTCTGAGAGTAACACCGAATAATCTTTATTATTATACAATAAAGAGATTATTGTACTTTTCATATAATATCTTTCTTATCGGCCTTACAGTTATAAAATCTATTTGTATTCCTCCTAATTCATGTCTGCTCTCTTTTTATCTACCGTTTTTCACTTGTGATGATATATTAAATATTTACAATCAACTTCCCGAGACAGCACTCATACCACAGTAAGAGAACTTAACACTAATTTTTGCCTTTAGGGAAATCCTGGATCTCACTGGAGAGTATTAGTGCTCGAGTCGTTCCCAGACACCTCTAAATTGGTGGCTGTTAACGATCTGAGTCCCCACTCAGCTGTGCACGGGAACCGGATCCAAGTCAGCCATAGACGTCTCAATAGCTCCTCAGAATATTTCTACCAGAACTATTTGAAGAGTCTTATATAATTCCTACGGTAATTTGTCTTTTTTCAAATATTGTTGGAGTTTTTTTATTGGGAATAAATCAAACAAGATCCCTCCAGGTTGGAAATTTACTAAAGCAGACAGAGCCAAGTACATCATATTATCCTTTAGGTTGTAATTGACCAAAGCTGAAATAAAATTGTAAATGTTTTATATATAAAAAAAATAATGAATGCAGCCAAAGAATCAACACTTATAATTAAAAAGAAAATGCTGGTCCCCTGTTAGCGAGAGATAAAAAAAATTTTAAAAATTCCTACAAGTGAAAGTTTATTAAAAAAAAAAAAAAATAATAGCGTTCAGAAATATAAATAGCCTAGGTCATAAGAATATATGTTTTCTCGAAAATCTTATTTATAATTTTTTAAAATAAATTATTCAAATCAGGTGATATTCGACAATCAATCATTTATCATTCAAATTCTTATAAAAATAAACCTAATCAGATTGATTACTATCAAACTAGATACTTCTAGAGTTGAATAACGTTTCAACAGTATGACAAGATGGATAATAGCTTTTAAAGAAAAGAGGAGTTTTCGTGGTTATCACGGATTCTTATTCTGTATTATTAATATAGTTTGAATCACTGACATAGAAAAATAAATAAATTCTTTACAGTAGCTCTGGATATTGAATGTGTATTTGGTCGAGTAACGAGGAAATCCGAACATGTTCTGAAATTTCACAAATTTACTCAAACATAGAATATTTAAAATTATGGTCGGAGAAGAATTTTCAAATCGACTTATTCAAGAAAAATCTGAGTAATATAGAGTAGGGTTTCATGTGAAAAGTTATACTGCATTTAACGTGGAGCCGATAACATGAACTTCCTCCTGCATTTTATCAGGAAGTTCTCAAAGTTATCAAGATAGAGTTAGATTCCGAGGCATAAAAGCTATAGATAGTGCTCTAAAACAATTGGCATATTTGTTAACAATTTAAAATAACAAATATTATTACACTTGTCTTATATGGGAAAGAAGGAGAAAGTGCTAATAATGTAAAATATAAGTCATTACGTCATTCATTAAGAAGTATGTCACTAATCACTAAACCTTTGATGGCTGCTTAGTAACACGCCTTTGTGTGCAGATCTGCTTGTCAATGTCAATGAAATTGAACTCTCACTGTATAGTCCAAATTTTTGCTATTCCTTGCATTAAAAAAAAATGTGGATCTTATACACCACAGCAGAATAAGCAAAACAACGTGTTCCTTAGTCCAGCTCCAAGCATACGTGTAGATGCTGGTGAATACAATAATAAAATCTCCAATATTCACCCCTTCCCCTCCGTATTCATGGGATGTGCCAGTCGAAAGGTGAAAACTCATCCAAAGTACTCCAGGGTTAACGTGGATTTGGATCAGTACTTATCATCCGGCACGTCATAAACTACCCGATTATGTGTGCATTAGTGAGGCAAGTAAGGGAAGTAAATATTTGGTCTCATGTAATGACTACATTGGATTTAATCAACTTACTCAATTCTATGGTCGTCTCTATTTTCTTTCTCTCCCTTTATTTATTTTATTTTTTTAATATTTCACCTTACAAATGATTTCAATAAAGTCTTGAATATATGCTAAATGTTTGTTTTAGTCAAAGTTATGACAAAAGCTAAGTCAGAAGTTAGCTCACACGGTGTACGTGACAATACCTTTAACTGACATTTCGACTAAAGCTCAGTCCAGAGTTATCTTTAAGGGAAATATATATATATATATATATATATATATAAATCACTAATCTGAAAGAGTCACTCGTGATCTTAGTATGACTGTAAGACTAGCCAAGAAGCCGCAAGTAGCTATTTGATTACCCAATTCAGGTCAAGAAAAATATCGTAAGTCGTCTCTTATTACTTCAATTACTACTTACTTCAAGTGCACTTGTTACTTAACAATAATTTGGGTGTCAATGCTTGAAAATATATTTTGACTCTTTAATGAACATTTTTAATCATTCTTTTAAATACGAAATTAAAATTCAGTGAGTTTTCTTTAGATATAATTTGTATCTCATTAATGCTTTTCGGAAATGAAAAAAAAAAAAAAATTAAAGGGGAGGACAAGACAGTGTACCGTATCAAAAAACAAATATCGCTCTTGTTCGACTCAACAGCACAGTATATCAGCAGTACAATTTCAATGGAAAAAAAAATTACAAATAAAAGTGACAAATATTTAAATAAATGCAGTGTCAACGTAAAGGGTAATGAATTGAAAATGGGGTGGAAGGAAAGGCCTGGAACTCCCCTGGCACTGACTTGTCAGCCATTTTCGCGTCATCTCTTCCCTCGCGACCTCACTGGAAGAGATATGATATAAATGGAAAACGCTTAGCCAGAACACATTTAAATGAGGCGAGCTCTCTTTCTTTTCATTCGTTTTTTAATTTATTTACCTATCTCTCTGTGGGAAGAGGAAGGGGGTGGGACGATTTTTGGTGGGGTCAAATCTTTTTTGAGTTGAACTCATTCTAAAACAATGAAGCACCAAGAAGGGTGGTTTAAACTTGTGTGTGTGTGTTTCCGTGCGTGTGTGTATGAGTTTTTTTAGCCTCCTTCTGTGGTACTTGTGTGCGCTTAGCCATACCTTAAAGATGCATTCTGAGCTATCATACCTTCTGTAATCCGTCTTCATTGGTTTCTGCAAACCATCTTCTGTTGGTGGCGCTTTCGGACATTGTCCATCTTCTTGGCCGAATACAGACAGTGACAATGAACACATGTATTCGGCCAAGAAGATGGACAATGTCCGAAAGCGCTCGCCAACAGAAGATAGTATGCAGAAACCAATGAAGACGGATAACAGAAGGTATGATAGTTCTATATTCATTGTTAGTTATAATAACCCTTAAGATTATTTACCATACATTCTGAGGTTTGCCTGCATTACGCAATCTTATACATGCATTTAAATACAAGATCGAGTAGTTTTTCTTTCTTTTTTTTTCCTAACCCTTGCTACCCTTGAGGGCCAAAAACATTGGAATTGGAAAGGGAAAAAAGTATTACATGTGAAGTATAATAAGTAATATAATTGAGGTTAGATCCCCGGATACGNCTCTAACAGTACTATCATACCTTCCGTAATCCGTCTTCATTGGTTTCTGCAAACCATCTTCTGTTGGCGAGCGCTTTAGGACATTGTCAATCATCTGGCCGAATACAGACAGTGACAGTGAACACATGTATTCGGTCACGAGAATGGATAATGTCCGAAAGCGCTCGCCAACAGAAGATGGTATCCAGAAACCAATGAAGACGGATAATAGAAGGCATGATAGTTCTATATTCATTGGTAGTGACAATAACCCTTTAGATTATTTACCATATATTCTGAGGTCTACCTGTCTTACGCAATCTTATACATACATTTGGATACAAGATCGAGTAGTTTTTTGTTTTTTTTTCCTAACCCCTGCTACCCTTGAGGGCCAAAAACATTGGAATTGGAAGGGTAAAAAATTATTATATATGAAGTATAATAAGTAGTATAATTGAGGTTAGATCCCCGGATACGACCAATTTACCCGACGTTACCTATCGGAAGAAATGAGAGATGCCACGTGATATATGTTCCCCCGCTGGAGGGATGAAATTGGCCGGCGTGCCGAACACACAAGCGTTGTCCCCATCTGAATGAGCTAGCTCGCCAGTAAGGAAACGGGCTGGGCGCAGTCCGCTATTGGGATGCAAAGACACGCCACGACCAGGATGGAAGACGACTGCGCTTCCGTACGGCCAAATGCATCCATCATCTCACAAAAGTCATATTCTATTCATTTTACAATAATTTATTCTAAAATATAAGTCCGTTCAGAAACATACAAATAAATATTATAGAAAACTTGATTCCTTTTAGGGAAATTTGTTTTAAAATATTACCTTAAATGAAATGAAACATGTCGCTCGCACAACGTTCTGTCCAGCACCACAGTTCAATATTAATTTCAGTCTGAAAGTTGTTATTATAAATAAATATTGGTTCCCGGACGGCTCTTCATGGGTGACAAAGGTAATTAATCAAGGAACGGGGAGAAGTGGAGAGTTTCAAATTTTTACTCCAGCACGTCACTGGAGATGCAACCTTCATTGAACTCTAATGGGAAAACGCGATACCAAACTTTAATGGAACGAGAGCAATTTTACAAATAAAATTAATTATTTTAGGAAAACGTGGAGCTTAAGCCCCTTCAAAAAGGAATCACAAACTTTAGGAGAATAATTCAACGGGAAGCCGAAAGCCTAATAAACTTTATTAAAAGCCTAAAATAAATTCGTAATATATTTTTGTGTCCTTAATACAAGTTCGTATGGTCCCTAGATTCTAGGTGTAAAAGTAAATTTATAAGCAAATTACGAATATTATCCAAGTAAATCATAAGTTATAAACTTTCGTAGTTGGCCCAGCGTACTTTACTTTAAATAAGCAATATTCTGTCTTTTTTTTTCTTTTCATTATAAAATGTGCTTGATTAAACAATTGAACACATTTTGCCACCCTATATTCAATATATATAAACACACAAACATTAAAATGTCTGGGGGTTCCTGGTATCCTCAAAATAACATGTTTGTGTTTGCGTGCGTGATATATATATACGGGTTGTGTGGGCGAGTGTGTGAAATCTGTACACTAGACTTCCACAATTTAATTTTAAAGTGTAAAAATTATAATATTATATCGATTTGATTTATGCAGATAATTTTAATTCAAATTAACATAAATAATACATTGCCTCAGAGTTATGAAGAGAGACCAGAGTTAAAAAAGCAGGTANCTACTACTACTACTACTACATTGCCTTAGTTGCTAGCAAATCTGGAAAAAAAATTCCTATAAATAGACATTTTCAGATATTTTCTTTGAAGAAAGCGAGGCAAAACTATCGGAAAAATCCAAAATGAAAAACAACTTTAATTTCCTGAAAAGGTATTCTCGGTTTCACCTGAAAATCGTAATTTATTTCTCGGTCTTACCTGGAAAATTGTTTTCCCTCTCAATTGAAGCAGTCAGTATTACTTTGTGTATAGTAAATATTATGTTCATTATCCTAACGACTTGGAGTATTTTTTGCTTCCTTCTAGAGATAATGTATTTTCCTCCCCTCTTTCTATCTTTTCAGCAGCATAAATGAAAAAGAGTATAGCTACTGTATATTTTGAAAGGATGTATGTTGTGATTGGTTTTGAAATATCCGGTTGTGTTCACATCAAGCCTATTGATAACAGAACCGAATTGGACGTTGGGATCCGTTTATTTTATCCAAGCCTGGTACTGTGTATTTGATCCCATAACATAATTACATTCTAAAAAAACTTAAATTCTCGTAAACATTTTAATAACAAAATTAAAACTTTAAGATCCTTTAATTTAATGGATGGATCTTCAATTGTTCTTGTATACATACCATATCTTTCATCTTGTGTAGAAAAACAATTGTTTTGGGTCAAGAATAAAAATATATTTCTTCTTCCTCAATTGTTCCATGTTATTAAAACAGAATCGGCCGCTAAGTAATGAACGACCCTTCGTGGGTTTTTGTTTTTTATAAATATACGACATTTCGGTATTAGTATTCGTATAATATAAAATGTAAGATACTATTGGGGAAGGATAACGATTTCTCTACAATCAAATAAGAATTTCTTGTTGATGAAAGTGCATTAGGGAAAGTAATAAGATATTAGAGAGAGAGAGAGAACACAAGAGTCGCATTAGAAGTAGGCTTGTGAGAGATATGTGAGCGGTAGACTGTTTGTCGTATCGATTCATATGGGGCTGGAGACACAGCAAGAAGCAGGGGCACGTGGACGAAGGCAGAGGGTGGCGGGGCAACTCCAAGACCATCCTGGAAGAGACGGTTGCAGGACTTGGCAACGGAGCGGCTCTTTAACCAAACAACTCTTCAAAAAATAAATCGTATATTGTACTTAGTTTTAGTTTGGATCACTGTATACGTATATATCAAAAAGTCAAAAAGGACAATGAAGATAAAATCTAATGTCACTAGACTCTTGATTAACTGGAACAGGAGAAGAGAAGACGCGCTCAGTCCCTCTTTTTCAAATATTTATTTATATTATTATTATTATTATTATTTCCACGTGCGCTACCCATAAGAAGTAGAAAATCAAATATTGTCCTGATAATACTGTATAAATGTTTATCATAACCCTATAAATAACAAGATATAAACCACTTTTAATATTTTCTTTCTCTAAGCTACCTTTCCCCTCCCGGCTTTCGCCCATTTCAATCAGGAACGAATCCTTAAAAAAGTTATCATAAAAACGAAATGGGTTTCTGTCTTTTTTGATAAAAAAAAAAAAAGCTCTCTCCACCATTAAAGTAACTCTCTTTTGTATTTCCTTAATTTCCAGGCACAGGACGGTATTGTTTGGCAAGCCTAAAGTTTTGCAACCCTGGAAGGGTATTTTCGCCCTAGTCGAAGGGAGTCTACCTCAGACAGGCCTATCAGCCAGGAAACATCGGCTCAGGTGGTAGATCTTGGGGGAGGGGGGCTTCTTTCTCCCTCCCACCCCCCGTCAATCACTCCCTCTCTCTCTCATGTCACTGATACATAAATAACTCACTATTTGACTAGAACAGAAATAACAAGCAGTATTTATGTATTTAAACATTTTCCATTTGTATGCTCAAGAACTAAATTGGTTTCAATATCTTGAATAAGAAGACATGCCAAATTCTTCGTTAAGATTCTTAAATATTTTTCCTTATAAAAATTTACTTTACATTTATTAAAAGATAAATGTTACATTTTTTTTTAGATTTTTCGTAACTTTAGTGATAATGAGTATAATTCGATTTTAAATTTTGACCTCCATCGATATCCCATATCCACCAAATCGATTTTACCAAAAACAAAACCATCCAACTGTATTATTCCAATTATTAATGCTAATAGGTATACTAACTATGAAAAATTATTTACAGACAATGTCCACAGGAGGTCACGGGGACATCTTCGTTTGAGTCAACAGGGAGGGTTGTAGGGGTTGGAGTTGGAAGACATTGTCTGTGCTAGTGGATTAGGATGGTATGGCAGTTTGCTGTGAAAAAGGATGAAACGAGTAGAAATGAGGTCTTGAACAAAAGGAATATTAATATCGTTATGAAGAGAGGAATTGGATACGTAATAGGGAGCATTTGCAATTAGTAGTAGTAGTAGTAGATCATTGAAGGGCAATCAACTTCTAGGTTATTACGCCCTATAAATACCCTTTAATGTGTTTACTATAAATAGTTAATAAAAGACAGGAATCAGGATTATTTCGACCACTATAACAACCTAAATTAATGGATTTTTTTAAAATATTATTACTATATATTTAATAAATTATAATAAATAATTTATTTGTTTATAAATGCATTTGCAATTATTTTCAGGGTTTTGGATTGAAAGGACTGGATTCTTTGGATGTTGGTAGGCTTGGTGGCACCCAAGATTTCTACTCCGTAAGTCCAGACTGGTCGTAATAAGGTTTTGTAGAGCGTCAGTTTGTTTTCTATTGTAAGATTAGAGTTCTTATTCATGAGTCTGTATAGAAGTCCATATCACCTATTGAGTTCTTGTCTTTTAATTTTAGTGTGTTCGCCCCATGTAAAGATGNCCCCCCCCCCCCCTCCCCCCCAACTTCACATATATAAAGTGTATATAAGAAGTATGACTTACTTCTATAGTAAGAATAGTACCGTATATGAGAATTAAGGATAGGATAAAGGGCGTTCAACAGTGAGTGGGCTTGATAACATGATGGCTCCAACATTATGTAATCCTAAGTCAGGAAAGAGGGACTTAGCCATTGTATCACGACTTATGTTTAAAAATAGCGTTATAGGTAGGTAGGATCGGGTTTAGGGGCGATCAACCCTTAGATTATTACGCCCAAAATAGCGTTATTATACTGTTCGGCTTACTTTAAAATTTACTTCCTTCGGCTAAGAAAAATCATCAAAATATTTTATTCCTTTCTTGTGTTAGCAGCCTATAAATTGTTTCCAGTAAATTCAAACTCCAATCAGCCTTGTTGAGAAATTTTTAATGGTAAATTAAAATATAGGCTCTGAGAGAATTCATGAAAATCTCAGAACGGCATTTATTAGAGAAATTGTTAGTTACGGATAACGACAAGTGGTAATGGTTAGTTATCACGGCACTAAGACCCCTCTAATGCTCACAGCACACGAGATATCTCCATAAGACCATTATACAACCATAATTACGGGCCATTAAATGTAATCATCAACAGCAAATAAATTCATCAATCATCAAAGGCTGGCTGAGGAGTTGATCGTACGTCAGCCATATTAGTGATACCATAAAGACAACTCCATGCAAGACTGTCATGCGACCTTGAAGAAGTGACTAACTTAAGGAATTGAATTTAATATTTTCAAAGCATCTAATGCCTAAACTCCTTAAATATAAATTTTTTACAAATGGATTACCTGATATAAGCTGATTTCCAAATTGAAACAATTATCATCAAATACATACGAGTGGAAGGCTGGTTTGATCACTCGAACCGGTGAATGCGGTGAGTGAGCGGTGAAAATTAGGACATGACACTCAAACCTCCAAGTCCTACATTTAAACATGATGTGGAATTTCAGAAAAATATACATCATAAATATTAGTAAACTATATATTGCTCCACTTAAGATCCTCACCTACCGGAGCTATATGGGGATAAATCTTACGATGCTATGAAAGAGATTTTCGTGAAAAGAAAAAAAGTATTTATAGAAAATCCGTTATTCAGAAAATAAGTTTTTTCATCCGAAATATAACTGGCTGAAGAACCCAGATGCCAGATTTTGAACCCATATCCCAACTGCAAAAAAAAATATTCTTAAAAAAGAGATTGAGAGTGGTGTCATTGGACACCTTCTCTCCCCATGTGATTGATATTGAATGTCATTTTTTTTTAAATTCATTGTGGTGATCAAATTACAAAATGTTTTAATTTAACAGAATGTAATAAATAAATAAAAGTTAAAAAAAAAAACAAGTAGAAATTCGGAGTTGCGGCACTGGCCGTTCTCTCCCTCTTATCAATACCACTCACAACATTGAACAACATTGTGAGCAATTACAAATTGTAAAATTTACCGCAGAATGTAACAGCCAAATACATTTAAGAAAAATAAAGATTAAAAAAATTATGATTATTACATCTATATTTAATAAGAATCATAAATAATGATAATTAGCAAAATTGATTAAAAAATTATTGTTGCTTCCCTCGAAGTCCACCCCTTTCTGCTGTAACCTATTTCGTATCATTATATAGTAGGGTATCATACATCTAAAATATCTTCCCTAGCTGAACAATAGAGAGCCAAAAATATATATTTGTTTAAGTGATTCTCTGATGATTCCAACTTCTAGTTCTAATTCATTTTAAACTAACATANCTTCCTCACTCCCTACCTCCCTCTAAAACATCAAGAGGAAGTAAGTAAAATCAAAATAAGCGTCGGAAACTTTACATATCTCGGTGCAAATAAAATCCGTAGAGTAACACTCAAACAGCCTTCTCGAATAAATTAAACCTGACACAGCAATGATAACCTTCAAAACCGTTTAGGTTGAGTCTTGTTTCATCTTACATTAGAGGCCGTTATCAGCTGGAGTGAGGCAAAATTTAAAACTCTTTTTTTAAACTTTATTAATAATTACTTTCTTCATGTTTTATACCTAGTAATGTGCTGGTCACAGTATAAATTAATTTAAAATTTTAAAAACAATTAATATACTATGAAAATAGTTTAAAATTTAAGTGATGATATACATTCATTTGTCTATTTTAAATATTTTCTATACAAAGTAATAAAATAAAATTGTAATATAGGATTAAAATATGATATAATAAAATTCAAATACGAAGTATAAACATTAAAATATTAATAGCTAAGAAAAAAAAATACATACTGCATAGCACTCATTTCGGTCAAAATAAAACAACAGAATTTCATTCTTAATCATCAAGAGTCACAATCAGTAGATTTAAATAAAGTAGAGTTGGTCCTAATAAGAGTAACAGTAATGTTAACAGTAAACACTAGAGAAAAACTTGAATTTGAACATTTAAATAATTTTTGTACTATGATAATGTAGAATAATCAATAAGTCGTAATATTCCGGGTGCATCCAATGAGGATTTAAATAACACTTATTCTTTTTCTAATTAGTAATCAGATTTAAGTAAACATTAATTATATAGAAGTGGGGTTATGTAAAGTAGAGCGAGAGGGGGCGGAGAAGGGGGCTATACCAGGCTTAGGGCGATAACAATAAACGTCACTAGATGGCAGCACTAGCAACACTCCAGCTAATTAATGGTAACGTTACTTAAGCTTTGCACTCCAGTCTGCGACAAAACAGTCCGAGTCCTACTACCCAGTATTCTTCATGATTAAAAAGTAAAAAAGGGTCCGAGCAAGCTAAGAATTTAATTCCTCATGTTACATTAAACATAGTTACTTTGAAAAAAAAAAAAGGATTTGCATCTCATTTCAACCAAAAACGAGTTACTCTCACATTGAATGATGAAAATTTAGTTTCTATTAGTGAACATACTAAAATCAAACGACAAGAACTCAACAGACGCCACGGACTCACACCTCACATTAGAAAATAAACTGACCATCTACAAGACCATAATACGACCAATCTGGACCTACGGTGCAGAACTGTGGGGTACCTCTATGACATTCAATATCCAATGAATACAATCCTTTCTGTCCGAAATTATCTGAATAATTGCTAATGCTCCATATTATGTGTCCAACTCTACCCTTCCTCATGACTTTAATATTCCTTTTGTCAAAGACCTTATCTCCACCCGCTTCAAACTCTTCCATAGTAAACTCCAATTTCATCCCAATCCATTTGCCCAATCCCTGTCGTCGGACTCCAATCCCCACAATCCTCCCCGGCGACTAAAACGGAGATGGCCTCGCGACCTCCTGGGCCTTAATGCCTAAACTTATTG
>KZ807917.1:288722-299943 GCA_000696205.2 Oncopeltus fasciatus
AAAGAAAAAAAAAGTTTTTTTTTTTTTAAATTATCTGCCGACATTTTGGCTTACATTGTAAACCATCTTCATGGCTGTTGAAATACAATGTCATAAGAAAACTTGATAAAAACAAAATTGTATGACTTACACTATTATGATATAAAATTAACATAGACGCCAAGAGGTCATCTTTACTCGACTAAGAATAGGACATACCCGACTGACCCATTGTCACTTAATGGAGAAGAAACCTCCTCTAGTTTGCGTGGATTGCCAGGTTCCTCTTTCAGTGAAACACATTAACAGAATGCATGAAGTACGACGATAAAATAAAAAAGTTTTCTTGCAAGATTGTATTTTAACAGCTCTGAAGTGAAGATGGCTCACAGTGTAAGCCAAAGCGTTGGAATATAATAAAAAATCCTTTTATTAAATTGTATTTTTTTTTTCAACCTTGACTTAACCACAACAAATTCTCCACTAAAAAAAATTGTATACTTTAGTTTAGTTTGTTAAAATGTTCCCTTTAACCAAAATTAAATTGATTTTAATAAAATTATAAAATTAATTAGAGCATTTTAAGAGTCCAAAAATAATCAATGTTCTTCAATAACACACAAGCATATCCATATATTTTTTTATATTTGTATTATTGGTTTTGCTGTCATTATCACGGTGAGTAAACTGTTTTCTTAGGTAAATAGTTTATCTGAATGCAGTTATTCAATTAAAAATTTTTTTTTGTAATGTAGTTTTTCAAGGGATAATTTTTTTTTTTCAGTATTCCTTTAAGTACATTATTCAAAGCAATTAATTTGTACATATTATAATTAATAATAATAAAAATAATAGCAATTTTTTTAGCCTGTTATTTAACAAGTATTAAATACATTTTCCAATTGCATTTCCCAATTTGATGCTCCTTCAGATTTTGGTTACTTTTTTCTCAGGTTTTTGTAGCAAAAAGATTAAAGGTTTTTGGAAAATATTATCAAACAAAACATATTAAAACAGTTTAGGAATTTTTCCATATACTCATTTAGAACATTAATTAACTTTTTTAGTTAATGTCAAATTTAATAGGCCAACAATATTTTGTATTTTGTTTTAGAAAAGAAGCTTGACTTGAGCAGTGAATTAACTTTAAAAGAGAAACATGATTATGAACTTGGAGTAATCCGGAAAAAGTTTGGACTTGTCAATTCTTCTATAAAGTTACCTTCAGGATATGAAGATAGATCTGAGCTTCGAAGAAAAACAGTTGGCTCTTCCCACCCATCAGAAAAAACACAAACTACATCTATTGATGTGTAAATATTTGTGATAATTTTTAACTTCTGAATGATTAAGGCAGTCCAGGATTTGTCAAACTTTCAAAGGGCAAATGGCATATGACTTTTGGGCTTGGGATATTACCTTCCCTGAAGTATAAGCTTCTCTTTCTTGGACGAGTCTCAGACATTAAATTGCAAACTCTAACAAATCTGTTTAAAAAAACTACTGGGTATTCATATGTTTCTTGAGCTTAAAATGTCTTGTATGCAGACGCAACTATATATATATATTATCACTGGTTGTGNTGGAAGTAATGATGCCCAGTATTATATCTGATATGAGTGGATGTGGGTAAGGAAAACTGTTGCTATAGGGAGGAAGGAAGTTTCAAAAAACAGATATCCTTTCCTATATAGTTATTTATTATATTTATGTTTAATTTCTTTACATTCAGATCTCTTGAGGAATGCTTTAATAGTTTTTATTATTGATCTTCTTCTCAGATCTTTTCATGATTTATCTCTTAATATAATAGTAATTAATCATCATATATAAGGTATATATTATTTTTGGCTGCCAAGAGACTGATGTCATACATTGAATTCTTTTAGAACTTTTTAGCTTTCTCACTTAATGTCTTGATTGTTTAGGAACCCTCATAAGATGTATTTTATTATTCTCTCTATTTTGTTAAATTTATTAACCAGTCTAGGCCAATGACACATGTTATTTAATGCCTAGATATGTGACTAACAGTGAAATTATTATCCTACATCTCATATCATCGCAAGTATTCAGCATAGATTGGCAAGATCTAGATATCAATGAGTGTATTTTACTGTTTACATTGTTGACTTTTTATACTCTGTCACAATCTATATTTGTCAGATAAATTAGGCTACAAAAGGTTTGGAAACCTTTTTAGCTGAGAGAGCTTTTTCTACCAAATTAAAAGTAGACCTTTACTGACTACAATTTAAGATGACCTTATCTGACTACACTGGTTGTACATTTCACCATTGAAAAGTCATTGCAGGTTTATGCTTATGGTTGCTGACAGTTACAATCTGGTTGTTTCTATTTCTTGAGATGAACCCCTATTCAGTAAATATTATCTCTAACAGCCCTTTGAGGCTCAGGAAAAATGAAATTGTAGCAGTTTTATGATAGGTCAGCCAATTATGGCATGAGTTCACCTACAATCTAAGTATCTACTAGAACTTTTTCTTACCATCATATTCACCCCATGTTAGAATCAGCCCAAAAACATTTTTACACTTTCTCTTCACCTGTATTAGTACTGAAATGCTAGCTTGCTGTTATTATCTACAGTACTGTTGAAAACACATTTAAATGACTCTTTATAATTAGTAATCTTGAAAAAAAATTTTCTTATTCTTAGTTTACTTTATTTTCTAATAAGGCTTGTTTTAGCTATTTATTTTATTTTTCTTATTTATAAATTATCATTTAATGCTTTTTCACCTCAACTTTCCCTTCCACGTAATTTATCCTTCCCTGTAGTCAATTATAATAGTACTATCATACCTTCTATTATCCGTCTTCATTGGACGGATATGATAGTTCTATATTCATTGGTAGTGAAAATAACCTTTTAGATTAATTATAATAGTCCTTATTATCATATATTTTCCCCTCTGTCTTAACTCAAGTGAATTGCATGCCCTGAGTTTGGTCCATGTAATGGTGCTTAATTTCATTCCATGATCTTCACAACTTGTCTTGAAATATCCAATGAGTATTTAAAATTTCAAGCATTGGTGGTTATAGTACATTTATATGTTCAAATTGAGGTTGTTATTTAGGGTTAAGTTGGTTTGAACTACGGTAGAGCCATATCCATGGAAGATAATTTTTATCACTCTGTCACTGCATAGGCCCAAATATAGATTTTTGAGTGCAGTTTATTGAGTTGGAGCTTCTTTCAGGTAACTGTACTATGCTGCAAAGTTTTGTGACTGGAGAGTACCTCTTCTCTATCACCAAAGCAACTGTCTTGTGAAAAGAACCACTTATAAATATATATATATATATAAAGCTGCCTCATTAACCAGTGCTAAATGTGAATATTTTCCTTGTCTGTTAATAATGAATAGTCTACTGCTCAAAGGAATATCAACCTAGAAGGCAGACACTCCTAAACCTCTTCAGTTAAATATCTGCTTTTTCTTACTTTAAAAAAAAGTAAGAAGCTTATTGCATTTAGGGGAAACATTTTCCTTGTAAATAGGATGTTGACTGAAGGAGGTATTGATTCTTGGTCAAAGGATGAGTTCAGCCTTGTTTGAAGCTCACCTGAGTTATTTTGAAAAATTTTATCTATCTGAGTGAAGATGTTCCATGAGTTAAAAATGCATTCAAAAATGTTAAATAAAAAAAAATTTAATATGATTTTTAATACTTTTATCATTCTTCAAAAAAGTATTTGTTTTGCATGTGTACTATTTAAAGAATCGTAATTGTTGTCTATTTATTTGTTCCAGTTCTATTGATAAGCAAAATAAGGGATTTGCACTTATGACTAAAATGGGATGGGTAGAAGGAACTGGTATTGGAAAAAATAGTGGAATAGTTGAACCTGTAAGTATTTATTATGCAATTTCCTCTACTTATTAAGAATTTTTTAGAACCTATAATTCAGATGGCTAATCTATCATAGTGTGCTTTAGCTTTGATCACTTTTTTTGTGTTTGTATGAAAATGAGCTAAGGTGATTTCATTTAATTTCCTATAGTCAACAACCATCCTCCATTTCTTTTCACCAGAGGCATAGGCTTTTTGGGCACTATCCATACTGAGGAATTCCATGGTGAATTTGAATGCTGAATAATGTTTTGCTCTAATAATTTATCTGCCTGTTTCTTAACTTCTTCTTCATGAATTTTTGGGTAACGATAAATTTGAGACGAAACCGGAATTTGAGAAGTTGTTGGAATTTTACACGTAATCAATTCAGTATATGTTAAATGATCACCGGGTAGGTGAAATATATCATTAAATTTATAACAAATTTTTATAATAGAATCATTTTCTTGGTCCTTTAGGTGGTCTAATCTTAAGTTTTCTCTTAACAGTTTTGTCCTACCACCGTCTTTACTAATATGATTAATAAAACAAGTTTCTTCTTGAATTTCTTCAAGAAGTGCTTGGGGTTGTTGAACAATTACTTCTTGTATGCTATTATTTCTAATAACACAAAAAGCCAAACCATTTTCATTTTTAACTATTGATGAAGGAATATATACATCCGGGGACAATGTTGTTTCGTTAAGAACACCTTCCTGAATGTTATTTAAAATTTTAATATGAATAATGTTGTTTTTTTAAGGAGAAAGTTTGATGAATTTGTTTTCAAAGGAGTAATTATTAAAGGGAATGATATGATTTTTTATTTGGAAACATTTGTTTGTGTAGTCGATTTTTATTTCTTCTTTATTGAAGAAATCGTTTCCCAATATACTATCAAAATGACATTGTATTTTTCTAGAATCTATTACGTTTATTTTAGAAATAAGAGACAGGTCTCCTAATTTTAATTCGATTTGCATTATACCTATAGTTTTTATTGGTGAATTAGGGTTAATTCCACTGATATTTATAGTTTTTAAAGGATTTAATTCAGTGATTTTAGGATTTAAGGAGTCGTGCTTAACTTAAGAAATACTTGAACCGGTATCTACTAGAAATGTTAATTTCGAATTTGGGGAATTTTTGCAAAAAAAACGTTAATGTAATTTGGTCGGGATGATTTATAATTGAAGATTCGTTAGGAATGCCACTGAAGCTTCTACCATCTCCGAAGGGGCATCCGTCATTGGAGATTTTTCCCAGTTTAAAGTATTGACTTTAGGGTTATGATTTTTATTAAGCCTTTTCCTACAATTTTCAAACGTGTGACCTGAATATTTACAATAATTACAAAATAATTTTGTTTCATATCTTCGATTTCGATCATATTGAGGGCCACCTCCTTTATTTTGGTAATCGGATGCGACATGATTAGCTCCTTTACAGATGGAACAAAATAATTTTTTCTGGTTACTTGAATGTTCTGAGGGCTTATTTATATAACTTAATACTTTTTCTTCCTGAAGGGCTATTGAAAATGCATCATTTAGATTTTTTATATCTCTTGCTCTTAACATTTGGGATATTTCGGGTTTAGAGTGTAATATAAAACGTCGAAACGCTGTGTTTTGTATAGAGGCTTTGATACCTCCGATCATTGATTCATCAGAACAATTATTAACTTCGGCTGATATGCAATTTTTTTAAATTTGTCTAGTCTTTTGAAAAAGTCAGTAATAGTTTCGTTAGATCCTTGTCTCATTGTTTCCAGTTCTTCGTGAATTTGGCTTAAGTCTTTAGAATGTCCACAATATCTCTTAAGCGACTCTTTTAAATCGGACCACTTTAAAATGTCACTAAAGTTTAATTCGTTAATAACCGAACTCGAAAGTTGAGAGACGGTATATAAAAAAATTGTTGTTTTTGCGAATCAGAAGCTAACTGAAAAGCTGAATTGCAATTTTGAATGAATGAGGTAAGGTCTTTTCTATCCCCATGAAAGGGTTTAATAAATTTAAAAAGTAAAGTTAAGGGGACACTATCACAAGTCTCAATTCCCTTGGTAGAGGTTACGTTAGTGGAAGTAGACATGATATAGGGTTAGTTTAAGACAGTTTATGCTAGATAAAGACTTACTTGGTTTTCCAATATGCCTGGCGATGATCGAGTGGTCTGAACTATTGCAAGGAATATTCTAATCTTTCTAAATCTAATTATTGTTCAACAATATCTTATTCAAAATAGTGTTTAGTTTTATAATTTATTTTGAATTTGTAAACACCAAAAAGGTCTTTGTTTAGTAAATCGTTACCGCAACTATTGTTAAATAGTCTAAACAGATCCCACCGCTGCCACCAGAAATTTTAACGTCTGTCGTATAACAGGTTAAAGTCTGGAAACAGGAGTCCGCTGCCACAAGGGTAAATAGGAAAAGGCCTATTTCCAATCCTTTTTTAGAATAATAAGGGTTAAAAATAAGCCGAAGGACTTTTAGTTTGATTATTATTCTATAATTGAAATGTAATTTACAAAGAGTAAAATACAATAGGTGTGTTCAGTACTAGCCTGCACACCGAACAAGAGTAGTTTGAACAATAAGTTAGAGTTAGAAAAAATATAAAGTATTACACTTACAATTAGTCCTACGGGACAGTTGTCGTGATGAGCTCTGGAAGCCGGAGAGAGGCTGTTGAGACACTAACAGAGGATCTAGAGGACAGCTATTTATGAGACAATTGTGATGTCAGAGGCTGAGAGTTTTCTAAAGGGTGACAACTTATCTTTGGGAAAGTTAATTGGCTTATTCATAACTAGCTAATCAGAACAAACAATTCTATGTTGGGTCATTTCCAGATAATTAAGCTAATCTTATCTTGAAGTTAACTGTTTTTGGGAAAAGGGTCCCATTCTCCAAAGGGACATTATAATAGTTTTAATTAGGCTAGTCTAATCTTATCCAGATAATTAGGGTAGTCTTATCTTGAAGTTAACAGTTCTTGAGAAAAGGGTCCCATTCTCTAAAGGGACATTATACTAGTTTTAATTAATAACAATGAGCTATCACGACAGTAGCATAAAGTGCAGTTTATAAATTGTTAAACATTAACTGTCATAAGTTTGCGATTTAAAAAAAAATGTTAACCATTGCATTTTCTTCTTTTGTAATATATTCGGTTGTTTTGAAAATAATGCAGAATAACAGTTTTAAGAGAAACTGCTTTTAATAATAAAAATAATATCAATTGCTTTCAATACATCTCTGTTGTGCTTACATATTTTCCATGCCCTCTATATGATTTGGATAAATCCTTACTTCAGTTTGGATAACTCCATACTTCTCTGAATAAAAATTGGAGTTCTTAGAATTTATAAATTTTGAAAACCCATTTTCTAAGGCTCTGATTTGTAATTTTTTTATTTTGATAAAAGTGGTCTAGGCATCTAAAAGTGTGGTGATCAGTTGGCGAAAGGTTCAGGTAGTATAGTGGGTTGCAGAGTCTTGTAGCTAAGCTTCAATAAATTGACATCAACAAATAGTAAACATCACAAAAATGATCTTATTATCATAGTTGTTTTGGCAAATAACTATAACGTACTTCATAATGATGATTTTGTGGTAGTCATTTAATGGGTGAGGAACCCAACTTTGGAATTTTTCACTTTTCATATCCCTTGAGGTTATCATAGATGGTCAATTTGCTCACATTGAGGTTACCTGCCGGTTCTAGAGCATTTGTTCTGGGATTTTCTTCCACCAAAGCTCACAGAATATTATCCGTACAGAAAGGTCTTTCCATAGCCTTCTTTGTCTAGCAGACTGAAGTCTGATGTAAACAAATATTTTCTTTTGGAAGAGGCTTAATATTTTTTTATGATCATACTAATGACTAATTCAGCAAAAATAAACAGTTTATTATATAAAGGGGTATTTTAATAAAAACCTAAAATCTTATATTGTAAACAGGATTTTCTTTGTGTAATGTAAATTTCTTATAGTTGGATTTTATGAGGATATGGCAGGTGAAAGCTTTCATTACAATGAAAGTAGCCTCATTTAGCAATTATATTTATAGATGACAGGCTAAGATATTTTATAAATCAATTTATTGTTTCTTAACTGAATGTTTCCTCGGGATTAGAATGTGTCACATTGATCATAATAACCAAGCATTTATTTGTCTTGCTAAAAGCTTCTTCAGGGTTAAAGGAAGAATGTAGAAAGAGGTACAGTTTCATGAATCACATAAGTCGTGTGATGACCAGCACAGTCATGGGTCATATCCTGATCCTTGTCAAGAGTTAACTATGCCTACGACCAGACCTTGGGGGGTCGGTCCCCTGGACATGGAGGACCAGTGTACTATTTCCTAGATATTTTTCAGTAGTTCATTAGGCAAAGCAGGTACCAGTTCTTATTAAGGATTTCACTCTTTTTCTTTCCCTTGTTATTTTGGTGGTAATTAACTGCTCTTTATCAGTTGTCTCTTTTAACTAGAATTTCCTTTTACTTGACAGAACTTATAAAGTACTTAAAAAAGTTATTTCCACAAAGACAGAAGCATAATTATAAAACTTACCACGCTCTCATAGAATATTTCCTTTGAGGATTATTGATTAGCTAAATGAGAGGCAAGAATATACTGGGCCAGGGTTATCCAATTTCTCCAATTTTGATTTAAGTGTGACCTATACTGAAAGAATTGACTAAATCTGTCCTTGCATCTTCTTTATCCTTATATAGCCATCCAAAAATATGCATAGAAGACCTTATTCCATGAGGTAAATAGTAAACTCCTTGGAATCACTAATTTATGGTAGAATGTGGCATGAGGACCAGACCTGTATGGGCAGGGACCAATTGAAGAATGCCACCTGCTTCCTCGCTTCTGAGGATGCAATTACTGTTACTTAAAAATTGCTATTAGATTCTTCTAAGCCTGCCTTTCCATGAAGTTATGAAAGCAGCTCGCCAGCGGCCCCCCAATCTGTGTAAGTTAGTCTCAGTCAATGTCAAATTCCGTGTCAGACAAGTGTTTCAGATCATCAGCCGAGGCCTTTGCAGTGCTGGTGACAGTAATTAACAAATTATTTTGAGGCTTCTTTGTAAATATGCACATTTAATTTGTTTTTACATATCAATTAGCTGTAAGTAATTTATCTTTAATATTTATTTATTGATTTATTAGTTAGTTAGGGCAGCAGGTATTGTTGCAGTAGGTGTAATTATTAGTTTTAATAAATTAATTTATATTTATCTTTGTTCTTAAATTATTATTGATCTGTAGCCCATAACACACACATTTAGAAAAACCAAAGAAGCTAATTTTTTATATTAATTATTTAAAATAAATGTGAAATAATTGTATCAGACAAAGCTTCTATCTAAAAATTTTATACAGTAAGCATTCAAATATTGCATAGTATTATTATATTTCTGCATAATACATACTATTTTGATTCTCGCTTATTAGGAAAAACTATACTTTTTTTTTCAATTGGATTAATATTTTACTCTTCAGTATGTATTTATAATAATTACTTATTTAAAAAGCCTATTGTTATATTATTTTAAACTTTTAATTTTCAGGTTCGTATAGAAAGTAATGAAGGTAAAGCTGGTTTGGGGTGTGCTGATGCATCTAAAACCACCAATTTAACTAATAAAGAAGCCAAAAAATTGTCAGTCTCAAAAAAAACTTTACAGCGTTTTAATCAATTACAATAACAAAATGCATGGTAAAAAATTGAAATAAATAATGAGTCCAGTATTACCTGAATATGCAATAAATCTTATATATANTTATTATATGTATTCGGCCAGAAGATGGACAATGTCCGAAAGCGCTCGCCAACGGGAGATGGTGTACAGAAACCAATGAAGAAGGATAATAGAAGGTATGAGAGTAATATATTATTAATAGGTAAGCCTTATTATCTGGCCACTAATGGTGGAACTAAATTTAAAGAGACTTTTAATATGACAGGAGCAGAGAGGCATGCAGAGTTGCCAGAGTGGTATTAAGTTTATTATTCTGAGCTTCCCTTTTTTTAAAGATATGAACGGCAAGCCTTTGGAGACAGCATCCCTTCAGTCATACTATTGTATTCAACCACAAGCGCTTCACCTAATCCAGCTATCCTCACCCAACTAACTTACTTTTTTTCTTTTTGGTTTTAAAATTTTGACATTTTTAAAAAATTTCAATGAGTTTGAGTCAATTTAAAAACATTAAAACAATTAGAAGGGATGAAGCAACATTCATAGGGTGAATCTATCTCTCTCTTTGTGTGTGTGTGTGTGTGTCTCTCTTTGTGTGTGTGTGTGTATAAGGCCTGATAACTGATTATATTCAATACCATAGTGCTTTGTTTATTTTCAATACCACTTTAAGTTATTAAAAAGGGAATCTTGGCTTTAAGTTAATTAACTAAATTTAACCACTTTCTTGTGTTATCGTATTCCTTATTTACTATTTTTTTCTCTGTTCTCATTTATTTTGCATTTACAGATATTTCCATTATAAATGCTAGATCTTTATTCTTCAAACATATTTATAACTTAAACTCTTTATGTATTTATACTGTACATATGTTGTAATTATATATATGTTTAAATTTTTAATTAGCCCATAACCACAACCCATGTATAGGATATAGTAAAGTTACTATCCATTTGTAATGAGTTCACATGCCATATTTTCTTTCAAAAGTTTCTATTTCCAAGTTTATTTTTTCCTTGTTTACTATAGTGGAGTAATGTATATAGTTTTTTTTTTTCTATAAAATAAAGTCTGCAGTAGGTAATTGAATGAAAATAAAATAAAATATGATTTACAGTAAGACTAATAATGATTATGATGGTAGTAGTAATAATGAAAGCATAGTGGATAATTATAATCAAAGTAGGGAAGTATGGAAGTAATGATGCCCAGTATTATATCTGATATGAGTGGATGTGGGTAAGGAAAACTGTTGCTATAGGGAGGAAGGAAGTTTCAAAAAACAGATATCCTTTCCTGTATAAAAGGATCTTAAGTAGCATCATTATATGAGAATGTTGTCAACAAAAACTTAGAAAGGGAGATTAATGAGTGAATTTTGGAATTGTAGGTCAAAAATGACAGGTTGAGACTTCTTTGCTGATTCCTGATTCTTGGCTCAGTGTGAGGAAATTACTGCATATTTGTGGTTATGGGTTAAACTGTACAAGTATGCTATTTATTATTTATTTATTTAAACTGTATATTTGTTTTGCTTTTAAAAGCTGTACATATGTATAAAAATTTGTTAATGATGTGACTGATGTTTTGATTTAAACTAATTTAAATATTTATATTTCACATTGAAAATAAAGTTTATAATTAGCAGTTTTATG
>KZ807917.1:310753-320845 GCA_000696205.2 Oncopeltus fasciatus
AAGGAAAAATTAAATAAAGTAAATGACGAGAGTCGACAAATAGCTTGACAATGTCAGCTCCTTCGAGTACAAGACGAAGTTCTCGCCTTTCTCGTGGGTTAGCCTCTCGCTAGTGTAGAGGGAATTGAATGAGATAACTAGCGCATCATGGTAGCATAACTGGTAAATGCACCGGCCCGGATAGCAGGAGATCCAGGTTCGATTCCTGGCTGGGACAGATAGATTTTTTATTCTATTCCCTCTCATTAATTGTTTATCAATACATACATTCCTTCAGAATTCGATTAAATGTCATAATAGGTTTGCAGTCATAATAGGAACCACATAATAGAGTACTCTGATTTACAGAGTTATGAGGGACGAAATAATATACTAAATTATAAAAAATGATTTTCGTTGTGGTATTTAATCTCACGTTAAATTTTATACAAGAAATGAAAGGAAGTTAGAATAAAAAAATTAATTTTAACTACCTTGCATTGCTTGTTTTAAATTTAACGTGGGATTAAATACCACATCGAAAATCATAACTTAAAAAAGAAAATATTGGAAAAAACGAGAGTCTAACAAATAACCGACAATGAAAATTTCTGGGGACCGTGGAAGACTAGGTGAACATTTAATTATTACCAAAACAATCCAAAATTTCAGTTCAATGAATCAATTTTTTAAAATATGAATGGCTAAATTTAGACATTTTAATGCAGCTTAAGTATAGCTGTATCACGCTTAGCAGCTAGATGTTATGGCCATTAGAACACCCGTAAGGATTAATTTAATATTCAGTGAAATAAAATATATATATGGTAGAACTCTACTTCGATTACTACAAACGGTATGGAGTATAAAAATACTTATGAGAAGATGAACAGATCAGTGTATTTAGTAGTAATCGAAAAATCTTCTAATATTTCTGAGAAAATAACATTTTTAAAAGTAAAAATGAATCTTATTTGATATTTCAAATGTTTTAATTGGGGTGTTATTTTATTATTAAATTTTTAGTTAAAAGGGGATTTAGACTCGGAGTAAACTGCGGGGACTTAAAGAGATTATCTAGCTAACCTCGGTGATGTAGTGGCCAGTATACTTGCCCGGATAGCAGGAGACCCGGGTTCGAGTCCCGGCTGAGGAGGCAAGATTTTTATAATCGAACTCCCTTGTATTTCTTGTACTAAATTATAAAGTTGACTGAATGTGGGGCTGGGTTTAAAGATGAACCAAATTGGAAAATCGTAAATATCTTCATTACTGTTAGAGTTTTGAAAAAAAAAAAAAAATTATAGAACACCATAGGTGCAAAGCGAATTCTCTAACATTTATAGACTAAAAATTTTACGGAAAATGCTTTTTGAGGAATGCAACTTCGAGAACTAGGCGGGAAGAGATTATATTCTTAAATTATAAAAACACATTTGGTATTTAGGCCTTATATTGCAAAACATTGAATGAATTAATTTTGTACTGAAAATAATGAGTAAGTAAGACTAAGTCGAATAATTTAAATAATCGTCAATTTATTCGTTATTATTAGTGGTCTGATAGAATATTATTGATGAAAAAATTAATTTTTATGACGTATAGAAAGAATATAAAGAAAAATACATATTAAAGAAGATATTTATGAATTGAATACATTTGAATGAATTTTAAGAGCGTTTACACAACACAGATTTAAAAACTGAACCTATACACTTATTTTCAAATGAAGAGTTTTTTTGACCGTAGATATTATTAATTATAATGTTATTATTATAAATTTGATGTCACATTACATTTAATTATGGCAATTCTATATTTATAATATTGTAAATTATTTATTTTTATTGTCATTTCATTTTTACTTTTATTTGTATTCTTATGACATTGTATTTCAACAGCCCTGAAGATGGCTTATAATGTAAGCCGAAACGTTGGCAGATAATCTTAAAAACACATTTTTTTTTAAATTTGTATTTTTTTGGATCTACCTTGACCGAACCCAACAAAAAAAAATCTAATAATTATACACTTATTGCTTCCTCTCAGAAGCGCAGAAAAGCGCGCTCATTCAGCGAGTGGCTCTCAAAAGTCATCCCTAAAAACCAAACCAAAAGACAAAAATATAAGAAATTAAGAGGGTACCTTCGTTATTATATATGTCAATGAGAACCAAACAGCTCACTAAGGCTTCACCATTCTTCTCCACGAACCACTTGGTATATTTACTCTCCAAAGAAAAGGCCATGGATAGGATACCATTTAAGCTTCACAATGTATATTTCATATGCATATATGTTCATTGGGGGGGGGGGGCTTATATTCGTTAAAAACATATCTAATTATATGGATCAAGCCTAAATGAAATTAAGCATATTGTCCATGCTGATTGAAAGATGTTGAATCTGTTAAAACAGGGAATAAATAAAATGTCAACACTTATAATGCATTTAGCATAAATTTGTTGTTTATTTACATTTTTTAGTAGTAACTAAATTTAATATCCTCTGGGTTACAACAGGTTGAAGTAGTTGAATATCTGAAAATAATTTAAATGCAAAAATAAATTTCAATGTTCATCTGAAAATATCATTAAATTCATTCAATACAAAAATATTTTTTAGAGTAATTTAAAATAACTCAAAAGGGAGATGTATAAATTGGTTCACCTTTATAATATTTTTCCCATTTCAAAGTTTTCAAGTTTATATAATAAAAAACCTAGTACAAACAATTGTTTCGCATTATGTATAGATATATAATCACACACACACACACACACACACTCAAAAACTCCATTATTTATTTCTAAAAACAATTAATTCTAACAAATAAAATAACTGATAAATATTATCAAAATACTTAAATAAAATTTTAATNATAGGAAATGATAAGGTCTTTTATTACTTACATAATTTACATGGAATTTTTTAACAACAAGTAACTAAAGCTTACGAAAGAAAAATGCTTACTAAAAATTACAAAAAAAATCTCATTGAAACACTTCTGGGAGAATAATATTAATAATAAATATTCATAACATACAAGAAAATTATCTAAGATAATACAAATTTTTAAGTGAAAATATCAATAAAAATAACAGAAAAAATTTCATGTTTCAAAGAGTAGCCTTATAAAGATTTTTTTATTTGGAAAGTGCAAAAACACAAATGCGCTGGAAATTTTGTTACAGGAATTAATGCATATCAAAATTATTAGAAAGAACATTTTGTTGGAAAAGAGCACAGAGGCGTAAGATTATTCATACAGTAAGGAAATACCAAAATTAATGCCATGGAATATGCAATTGGTCATGGTTCAATGTCAGATGGACTGTTATTAAAATATAAACTCCTAATCTTGGTAATCAGAGACAAAACATTTATAGAAAAGCACCTTTACCAATCACAGTCAGCCAGAAACCACACGAGAAAATCACAGCTTCCAATTTCATTCTAAGATAGTGAAGTTTGAGTTTTATTATTTGAATCCTCACAAATAGAATTCATTTTCTTTTCTTAAAAATAAACTTTTCAATTTATGAAAAAGCGAAAAATATTCATATGAAACATTAATTTAAAGTTATGGCTCGTGCATGCAATAATTATCATATGTATACCGTAAAAGCAACATTTCTAAAACATCACATAATCCCTAAACAACTAATCATCTAACATGTATTTGCTTTTAGAAGTGTCTATACAATCTACATGTCGTATTTAATAAAGACATAACTTACAATAAGCAAAATAATCTAGGGCCTAACAATACTTATTAAGTTTAAAATTAAGACATATTTTTCATCAAAGAATTTTTAAAATGGAATGAGTGGCTGAGGAAAGCTACTTTATTACATATGTAAAAACTATATGGTAATTCTGGAGAAAACAATAAAATAAAAACACTTTCAAGACAGCCACATATCATTAACTCCAATATTTATAATATGTACCATAATCCTACCAATAATATGTTTTGCTAAATGATTAAGCACTCAGTGATTGTAAACAATGATTAAGAATATTTTTGTTTTTAGAGCTAACTGGTATAATTAATTTAAGGTGAAGAGAAATATATAGTATTCCATCAATAATATAAAGTCCATAAGTTAAGTCGAAGGACACAGCTATCAGACCTTATTATACTAACTAGATTATAATATAATATTACATTTTTGACGAGATAAATTATTACCAGCATTAATATATTTTTTTGTGTGGTAATTCAGCGTTTAAATCTCTATAATAATTGAAGAGGTTCTGAAAGTGGTTGAGTGATAGATTGGTGATTAACACAACCACATACAGCGCTAGTTGCATCCAAACACAAGGGATAATAACCGTGACAGTGAACGCATGTATTCGGCCAGAAGATGGACAATGTCCGAAAGCGCTCGCCAACAGAAGATGGTTTGCAGAAACCAATGAAGACGGACAATAGAAGGTATGATAGTTCTATATAGATTGGTAGTGGAAATAACCTTTTAGATTATTTACAAGGGATAAGTTTGACAGCTCTCCAATCATTCCTGTGAATTATGAGCGTCATGAGATCTCTGGTTAGGTAGATTATCTAAGGTTCTTTTCAGAGTCTATATCTGGCTTTTATTCTTTTAAAGTTATTTTTTAGTTTTAAATTTAGCAGTGTTACGCAAATACCATTCACACTGTTTGTAGGTTAAATTATATTCATATTCAAAATAAAACTCTTATTGTTTCAAAAAATTTGTTGACTTAAATCAGAAATAAAACACAGTGACAATACGAATGAACTAGACATAGGAAGTCGATGTTACCTACATTCAAGGAGTTTGTGTCCTAAAAGAACTTTATTTGTTATTTGTGATATTTTTATCACATCTAAATCTAAGTTTTGATTTAGATCAACAATTAGAAGTATCCATAATTAGATGTCACAGAAAAGAGTATAATTATTTTTACTTTTAGACTAAAAAGGCAGAAAGCCTCCAAGTAGCTATAGACTTCTATCAGAGCAGTAAAATAAATTTCTTCCTGCATATCCCTACACTTTTTTCATCTAAGAGTGTGAATTTGATCGCTTAGTGTTAGTCGCTATTATGCATACTCGCAGTATGAAGGAAGCCAGGATAGGGTGAGAGCGAGACTCCTTGAATTTTTCTGTACAGGGGACTAGAAGTACACGGTTATTTGCCTTGCATTAGTTGTTCTTTAAAGTTAAAAAAAAAATATAAATAAAATATGAATAAATTTACCTGCATATAGTGTATTAAATGTAAAAATCCTATGAAAGTACAATTTTTGTTTTTACAAAATGTTTTTAAAAACAAGGTGACAAAATATAAAAAAAATTACTTAGTAAAATTAGTTGTGGTATTTGATCCCACGTTTATTTTATACAATAGATGCAAGGGAATAGAACAAAAAAATCTTACTACTTAAGCCGGGAATCGAACTCGGATCTCCTGCTTTCCGTGAAAGTATGCTAGGCAGATCCGGGTTAGAGTCCCAGCTGAGGTAATAAGATTTTTTTATTCTATTCCCTTGCATCTATTATATAAATTTAAATAGTATTTTTTATATGGCTATAGAATATACTCCCTAAACTTTTAAAATTTTAGTTTTTATATGCTGTTAGCACTGTTGTTTTTATTTAAAGTAAGGATATTTTATATGATTCTTTTTAATCTATGTGAACAGAAAAGGTTATTTTTAAAGCAACTACACACACACAGGCACACATATATAATAAAGGTAGTTTATAGTTATTTAATTTATAGTTATAAGATATTATTGATATAAACCTTAAAATCTGTACATATTTTATGCATACATTTATAATACTAACAATTATGAATTTTATACATTAATACGCACCGTACTCGACAGATGGCTACTGCTAATATCTATGATGTGTTTCTTTTGCAAAGGTTTTTTGTAGTTTTATGTAATAATGAACATTTTTATCTACCTTTTTATCTATCAAGTTGTTCTTTACCTTGACAAGTTCATTAAGATATTATTTGTAAAGGTGCGTGTGAATAAATGTATAAACCTATGGATTTTGATACTTCTCTTCACCTTAAAAATATATGTTTTAAAAATTATCATATACATATATAAGATTTTTTATAAATATATATTTTGTATTCAATCCAACCTAATGTAGTATACAATCATATTACATTTATTTCAGTGGGAAACCCTGTGTTTTCAATCTTGACAAGTATATAGAAAATTTTTATAAATCATGTAAGATAATATCTTGGGTTGTACAACATAAATTACTCTGGTAGGGCTGAAGAAAATGAATTCGATAGCCATACAAAATTGTCTTGACAACTTCAGCAGATTGTAAGCTACTTCTGAAGAAATTGTTTTATTTTATTTTATTTTTTTTTATAACCTTTACTTACATATTACATTCTGTTAAAAATAAATAAAAACATTTTGTAATTTGATTACAACGAATAGTAAAAAAAAATAAATGACATTATTGAAAGTCACATAAGGAAAGAATGTGACCAGTGACACCACTCTCAAATTATTTACAGACCATGTCCCCAGGAGGTCGCGGCGCCATATTCGTTTTAGTCGACTGGGAGGGTTGTAGGGATTCGAGTTGGAAGACAAGGTATGTGCTAGTGGATTAGGATGGAATAGCAAAATTGTTTTATTAAAAAAGTAACAATATCTCATTGATTCAGAGAATATCTAACGTTAGCAATTTGCAGTACATGTTCATACAGTATCAAACTCAGTAAATTAATTGAATGTAAATAAAATTAACACAAATGAAATATTTTGGCAGTTACCTTTATAAATAGCAGAAGCATAATACCCTATTATAATGTGTAACCATGCCTAATAATAACTAAGAAAATGACTTATTATATTAATGTGGCAATGCTTTCTACGGAGAAATTAAGAATATAATAGAGAAAAAAGCTCTGAACGAGTTGCTGAAACGAAGGAATAAACGGACAGTACTCCTACCAAAGTTTATTAGATGTGAGGAAGTTTTCTACATACAGATCCTCTTCATCTTTCACAAGGGTGACAACATTAAACAAGGAAAGCCTAGGCAGTTACTGCGGATGTATCAACGTAACTGGCTCTAGACGGGGGCAGATCTCTGCTATAGTCATTGCTCGTATTTTCTATTTGGGGGTGAAATTTTCAAGCCCTTCACACATAGGAAGGATAGAGTCTGGATTCTTCTAATTACTAGACGCTGTCGAGGATTTTGTAGGACGAGACTTCGGTCCTAAGCCTTGATAATCATTAGTTATAATGTATGTAAATCTATTACAAACGTATGCACCCTTTGGGGGATTGCCGGGGTTGATCCTCTCATAGACAGCCAATGTGAAAGTAGTTTCGAACTCTACTAATTGATTTTCAAGTAGTACAGAGTCTCTCAATTATCTTCGAAGATGATATTGTTTTTTTTTTTTTATCAATGGTAAGGCCCAATCAATTAACGTTAAATACAAAGATGACGCTATTGTTATTCCTAAAGTAAAAATTACTGAAAGATAGATATAAAAATATTTGATGGGGCTCCAGGGTAGCTAATGGGATCCATTCGGGTCTAGCAATCCTTGCGGGTTTATACCCCGCCCTAGGCAAGCTTTAATCGACAAATAAATACTTATTTACCGTTTCTTCTTCCGTGTTGGACCGTGTCAAATTGGTGTTATTTGCCGAGCTTTCGCACATCATGTGATGGCTTCTTCAGGGCTGAAAAGAGAATGAGATTTGTAAAAGAGAGATTTTTAAAATCCAGGTGGTATATAATTACCATGTTTTATACCCCAGGTGGTGTATAATCCCGGCGCAGTCCGGTCCTTGGGCGAAGTCTGCCATCCCATTGGTTGATCCTGTGTTCTGGCGGCTGGTCTCTGGAGTAGTCAGGTGGCTGGTCTCTGGAGTAGTCAGGTGGCTGGTCACTGATTGGTTGGATCCTCTTGTCAATTAGCGCTGGTTTCCAGTTTTTGCTCAGTCTATATCCGCCTTCTCTGTTGATTTTTTTCGGATTCTTGGTTATTTCCGAAAAAGAATCCGAAAAATATCAACAGAGAAGACGGATACAGACTGAGCAAAAACTGGAAACCAGCACTAATCGACAAGAGGATCCAACCAATCAGTGACCAGCTACCTGACTAGTCCAGAGACCAGCCGCCAGAACACAGTACACCGCGCCGGGATTATACACCACCTGGTGTATAAAACATGGTAATTATATACCACCTGGATTTTAAAAATCTCTCTTTTACAACTCTCATTCTCTTTTCAGCCCTGAAGAAGCCATCACATGATGTGCGAAAGCTCGACAAATAACACCAATTTGACACAGTCCAACACGGAAGAAGAAACGGTAAATACTTTTGACGACCGTCGAAGCCTACGTGAACAAATAAATACTTGTCCTGAGCCATGGATGTTTAGAATGGAGCAGCAACCTGTAGCTAGCCTCTCACTTCATAACTCTAAGCAGTTGAAAGGAAGGCTAACACTTATACTATAGATACTAGAGCGCTTCATATATAAAATAATGTAAGGTGCAATGGAAGCCATTTTGGTTAGAGTACCCATAACTCATACCATATTTCTACTTATGTCTAAAACAATATGTAGTTCGGGCGGTATTGATAATATTTTGGAAACTGCAATCATGAAGGACTTGCCCACAAAAATCTACCTATAATTCTATTTTCATAGTGTGGTTGAGAGTAGGAGGAGCTGTCAATCGGTCAACTACAGATTTTTAGTACAAGGGAAAAGAATAAAAAATCAAACTGTCCCAGCCAGGACTTGAACCTAAATCTCCTGCTATCCGGGCCGGTGCATTTTCCACTTATGCTACCGAGACTAGCCAGATAAGTTATTAAATTTCCCGCACTAGTGTCGAGAGTCTAACCTCCGAGTCTGACGAATATATCGTCTTATACTCGGAGGAGCTGACATTGTCAAGCTGTTCAAATGACTCTCGTTATTTAGAGAGTCATTTAAACAGCTTGACAATGTCAGCACCTCCGAGCATAAGACGATATTTTCGTCGGCCTCGGAGGTTAGACTCTCGACACTTGTGCGAGGAATTTAATAACTTGTCTGACTTGTCCTGGTAGCGTAAATGGACACGCACCGGCCTGGATAGCACGAGATCCAGGTTCAAGTCCTGGCTGGGTCAGTTTGATTTTTTATTCTGTTCCCTTGCATTAAAAATGAGTAAAATTTACGTGGGATTAAATACCACAAAAAATAATATTTATAAAGGTAAACTACAGAGAAGAGTAGAAAGCCTTAGCACATATACCTTTGAGTGTCGAGGTCACCACAGATTTCGCGAAAACAGTAAGTTGTTAAGTCATCTTTATATAAAATTAATTAATTTTAGTTATTATTTACTAATTTCATTTACGGAAATCAAGTGACTAATGAATTTTAATTATATAATGCCACAGAACCTTGTGACTTCGGGATAGGTTCTTGACAAGAGTTTCTATATAGTTCTACGAGGAAATAACTCGCCATTAAAAAAAAGTCATGATTTTGTCTTTTGTTTTTTAAAATCTTAATACATCTTCCTATTATGCATTATGTAAAGTATAAAATTAATGCGTTTTGTACAATTCTTACTGATGACAATATAACATATAAAGGAGTTCAAATACAATGGCAAAATAAAGTAACTGTAAAAGTAAATAAAGTACGCTGAAAATCACAAGGCCTCCCACACTTTTCTATTGCCGATAGTTAGTAACTTTTAATTATTCTTTAATTGTCTAGTACATATTTTTTTTAATAACTCTAGCACATATATATTATAATGTGCAGCGAATATCCAAATATTTAACATTCACATAAACAGGATAGATACAAATACAAACACATAAACATACATACACATATATATATATATTTTTTTTTTCCATAAAATAACATTAATATAAAAGTAGTGCGTTCTTTCAGGCTACAGGAGTCGTTCACAGGGGACAAAATTTATTCTTACTTTCCAATCTCCTACATTTCTAAGAGTAGAAAATAAAAGTTTAAATCCTTCCCACAACGTTCCTAAAACAGTTTAATACAAAATTTATTTTAAAATTATAATAGAAATTAAACTTTTAAA
>KZ807918.1:12350-49313 GCA_000696205.2 Oncopeltus fasciatus
CCGCCATATTTCTTCCAATGCCTTCCCTAGTGAAGTAATTCTGATAAACTGGGCAAACCTCTATGATGTGCTGGATTGTTAGGTGAACTTGGCAGGTATTACACTTAGGTGGCAGATCTTTGTTAATTAGGTGTATATGAGTAAGGTTCGTCTGACCTATCCGCATACGGGTCAGTATTACCTCTTCTCTTCTATTCCCACGGATGGAGGTGTTCCATTCTTTTGTGGTGTTTTATACTCCGCAGTTTGTTGTGTGCTGGTTCTAGCATCCATGTCTTTTTCCAGTCTTGGAGTGCCATTTTCCTTAGCCAGTTTTTATTTTATTTATATCTTATTGCCTTAAAAATGATTTAGAACGAAAATGATGGATAGTTCAATTTTACCTTAAAAAGTAAGGTTCGTGTGACCTATCCGCATACGGGTCAGTATTACCTCTTCTCTTCTATTCCCACGGATGGAGGTGTTTCATTCTTTTGGGGTATTGAACGAGCTTATAGAGATGATATAAATAGATACTTTTTTTGCTCCAAACAAACGGGGAACGGTGTGAGCTGATCACACACACATATTCACTGGAGTGACGTAGATCAAGAATAAATACATCAATAACATTAGCCACCCATATTCATCTAGGTGTTATAGTTGGACTTATTCATTTGTACTTATATATCATTCTTTGAGAGAAGAAGGAAATTAATAGAGGTAGAGGGAGTCTATCAATTGACTGCCTTACAATGTAATAAAGTTAATTATTAGCATTACACTTTCTGTAGGGACATACTCACATGGTATACTCACGTGACGAGACATATGAAAAATTCCAAATTCTCAGATGTCACACAGCCACGACTAGTCAATTTGTTAACAATGCTTTCATTATTAAGTAAGATTCCTGTTCAAAAATGATCTTTTTTTATGTTTTCAGGAACACATTCTTCGATTATTAGCTCCTGAGTTCCCTCCAAGGCTGAGGTTTGTTTTTCCTCGATCCTTCACCCTCTTCATCAACATACATTTATTTATTACTTTAAATTATTTTTATAAATAAACATTATTAAAATTTGATTAAATATTTTGTGTTACTTTACTCAATGTTTACCCTTATCGTTTTGTTTAATTTCTACAAACTACAAAATTATGGATTCAAAAGGAGTGTATTTTCCACATTCTTTTTTAATTAGCAGTTTGCTTCAAAGAAATCGAGCTATTCATCTTGGTATATATGATTGAAAAAAATGAGAATAAACTGTTAAAATATCCTCACTGATAGTTTTTTTAATTAATTAAGAGCACAGTGTTTTGAGCAATTTGCATTTTATAGGTGACTTTTTGTGAACTAATGAAAAGGTTTTGAACTTAGATTAAGCCCTTGCTATGTAGGAATGGTTTCTGTATATCATTTAACACTATTTATAGGCGGATCTGATTTCTGATATATATATTAAGATATCTTATGGAAGAAGAATAAAATATAAACATAAAATGTGGAACTTTATAGAACTTTATTATTAAATAAATAACACAGATATATTAATCAAAAACAGATTGGTATATGTTTAATATTGTTTACAATGTTCAATACCTCATGTATACAATTAACAGTAATCTTTACTCCCACAACAGCTATAATGTTTAGTAATGGTTTAGGTGGAGTACTGATGCAAAGGGCACCATTTTGTAGTATAACAAAGTTACAGGTCAGCTGAAGACTGAAGAGTAGGGCTCAGGCGTTGTTTTTGTCCAGGGTGGGTGCGGGAGGACTGACGACCAGTTTCCGGCCCGATCTGTCACCAGGAGTCTTACCCTTCACCCGCAAGTTCGACTCCACCACGATCTCGTCGAAGGAGGCGATAAAAGGAGCTGTAAGAGAAACAGTAGATCTTAGTAAACGCACAGAATTCTATGAGCGAAACCTCCTCAGACTGCTCATTTAAAACAAATGGATCCGGTAAATAATCTAAAAGGTTATTTCCACCACCAATGAATATAGAACTATCATACCTTCTATTATCCGTCTTCATTGGTTTCTGCAAACCATCTTCACCATAATGAAGAATAATGAATAATAGAAGATGGTTTGCAGAAACCAATGAAGACGGACAATAGAAGGTATGATAGTTCAATANTCAGAAACAGATTGGTATATGTTTAATATTGTTTACAATGTTCAATACCTCATGTATACAATTAACAGTAATCTTTACTCCCACAACAGCTCTAATGTTTAGTAATGGTTTAGGTGGAGTACTGATGCAAAGGGCACCATTTTATAGTATAACAAAGTTACAAGTCAGCTGAAGACTGAAGAGTAGGGCTCAGGCGTTGTTCTTGTCAAGGGTGGGTGCGGGAGGACTGACGACCAGTTTCCGGCCAGATCTGTCACCAGGAGTCTTACCCTTCACCCGCAAGTTCGACTCCACCACGATCTCGTCGAAGGAGGCGATAAAAGGAGCTGTAAGAGAAACAGAAGATCTTAGTAAACGCACAGAATTATACGAGCCAAACCTCCTCAGACTGCTCATTTAAAACAAATGGATCCCTTTATCTGTATATCACAACTGCAATTATTATGAAACAATCAAGATAGCGTGAGTATCTGTGTACGACTAATCCAGTTATGGATTAGTAATTCAAACTTATATATACATCTTGTTATATTTTGTGATAAAGGTACAACAGAAAAAGCTTGTTTTTAGAAAAGTGTACATAATATTGCAAATGCTGTCTAATTATTACATAAACAAACTTTTATTATGTTGTGAGAATATTAAAAGAAAGAAAAAATTAATATAAATTTTATAATAGATATAAGAAAGATTTAAAAAAAAAGGTTTAAAAAAGAAGTAAGGAAAGTAAAAAATATGAATGCACTAAGACACAAGATACTTTCCCAAATTCTATGATAAGAGATAGAGATTATCTTTAAATGTCTTATTTAATAAAAATAGCTTTCTTTTTATTATTCATGATTTTATAATTTGTCTCCATTTCTTTGTATTGTATTTAGAAGAACAAGTTTTTATGTATTATCTAACTTTTACATCCGCTAAAAGTATCTTTTAAGCAAGAACTATAGATTTCTATCGTCATCTCTCTAGAGGTTTTTACTCATTTTACATTGGTTTACTATGGCCTTCCAATTGAAAAGCTTTCACAGAGTTACCAATCAAATTTCAGATTAGAGATGAAACTTTAACTGATATCATAATTGAAAGTTCCTCCCGTAGGACGGTATCACGTTTGCCAAGTCCCCAATGCCTTGGAACTCCTCCAGAGAGGAATGGAGAAGTATATGAACCGTCCACCTCTGGATCCTTGACCGAAGTCTTCTATCTATCGTCGGCTCCCATGCCACGTAATTATCAAGAAATCTTAGCCTACACGGATAGAACTGGAGACAGTAAACCTTGCGAGAACCTCTTCAATACAGTATACATATATAGTAGTGACATGCATTGGGGTCACACTGATTGATCACAGCTATTATAGCAGGAATATCGGTGAAGGAACTGTTCTTAACCATAAAGTACGCCACTTACAGCTCCATAGACTTTTGAACAAAAATATTGCTCAATATGGGCTTTGTTGCTGAATGTATTTTTTAAATTGTAAATACTTATATATTTTGAAACATCAAAATTCAATTAATTTTTCCAACGTTTAGGAAAAAATTATTTTATTTTCATGGTCAGAAAAAATTGTAAATATTTCTTCAAAATTAGAATATAATTAGAAAATATGACATTAATTTAAAAAAAATTAGAAATATAAATAAAGTTTAATAATAAGCATGAATATATTTTTTAAAGAATGACTTAAAGCTATTTTAAATGCCTGGCTCAGAGGCTGCCAGACTACATTTGATTTTTTTGCCCTGAAGAAGAAATACATATTTTTCCTAAACAACTAAAATTATGAGAAATTCTATGTACTTATTACCTTTGACTAAAAATCAAATGTATGAATATTGTGGTAGGGTGATTATGTTTTATGAATGAAATTGCTGCTTATCTTATTCCTTCACAATTAAATATTAATGTTATGTATATTGTTACAAAATATTTATGTGCTGCTACAAATAAACTTTAGCAAATTCCCTAAAGGAACTATTGAGATTGTTCTGAAGCGATATTCTACTTGAGTAATGTTTGGATTTAAGTAGATTTCATAATTTTCTTAATTGCTTGGTTAAGTATAGTGTTATTTAAATTTATGATATATTAACTTCGTGTTAAGGTTATACTTATTTCTTGATAATATTAAAATATTCATATTAGTCACGTTTGTCATGTGCGAGCAGTGTAAACTGTAATAGTAGTTAACAACTAAATTATATTAGTATAATAGCCACTATTATACCAATATAGGCTACTAATCACTATCAAGCAATTAATTATATGACAAACTTTGTTATAATACTCCAATGTTTTTCTGAGTAAATATTTAGAAATTTTTCTCAAATTCATAATGGGAAACATTTTAATAGAACTCAGTTATAATTTTATTTTGCTTCTATCAATACGATTAAGATTTTTTTTAAAGAAAATTGATAATAAAGGAATAATGACCGTTTCATTATTTTATAAGAAATAATGACTGTTTCATCTAATTCCAAAGAACTGTTAATGTTTTAGTCCAATTTAATACTTAATGATATTTTTAAGGGATTCTCTAAGCTTTATAAATCCCATTTGACTTCTTAAAAAACCAAAACCTTAATTTACATATTCTTTTCAAAGAAGAAACATGACATTATCCTATGAAATTCTCGGATTTTATAGGCATTACTAGAAAAATATTTTTTTTAGAGCCACTGAAGCCGTTCGTTAAATTATTGATTATGAAAGAGAAGGTTCAAATATGCGTAGTGCTTTTTTTATCTCATTAATTAGCTTTGGAGATACGGCGCTGAAAATGAAAAAAACTTCTGGGCGACAATAATAAGGTTCTGTAGGAAGCTGTTGAGTCAAATCCGTCTGAACTTGCTAGGGAGTGTAGTATGTCAGAAGACACTGTTAGTCGCCATCTATTCTCCATAGGAAATGTGAAAAAGAGCAGTAGACTTTATCCTTCACGAACTTACTCCTCAGCAATCAGCCGAGAGGTTAGAAATATGTGAATATTTATTGGAAAAACCTTCTGATACGAGATTTTACTGGAAGACTGTTACCTGTGACGCAAAATGGCGAAATCCGAATACCCTTAAGCAATGGCTAGATCGCGGTAAATTTACTTTTCCATTTTCTGTAAGGAAGCAATTGAAATTCAATGTTTTGCGTTTATTGAAATTTTGAAGGAGTTATTCGTCACGAACTTATTCCTGATGGGTGCTTTATGAATTCTGCAGTTTTTTGAGACACATTCCCAAGAATGGAACCACGGTGGGATTGAGCAATTGGCTAGCAGATGACTAATGACGGTATTTACCAATGGAGTATACTTTGAATATTAATTGTATTTTTTATCAAAAATATAATGCAAACATTTGGTCAAGAAACAGTAACTTATTTTTCTTTTTTACCCCGTTAGGTGGCAAAATATCGAAACTATCAAAGACAAAAGGTTAAAGTTGACATAGATATGGAAACAAAGAAACTTTTTATTATACTTAATATGATAATAGCCTAAAGTAGCTAAACATTAAATGATAGCCAACAACGTGAACCTACTCTACATAAGCCTGAAGATGAGTATTAATGTTACTCATAACGTACCTGTAAAAAGTTAATAAATTATGTTAACTGGAAGTCAAGAGCCGAAAGTGATTTTCTTTATAACCACTGGTTTCTCAAAGTGTCTCGCTTTAAATCATCTATGAATATAATAAAGATGTCATTAAAAATAATATCTTGCATAAATCTCTTTTCATTAGAGATAACCTAAAATTGAAATTATTTAAAAGTGAAAGTCTGACCGGAACCGAGCAGCCTGTCTTAAAATTTAAACACATGAAATTAAAACGTTTATATAACATAATATCAAAAGAAATAGGACGATCTTTTCTTGTTCTCATATAGGCAACAGGGGGGGGGGGGGTTAGTTAAACTGTACAGGTTAGCTACATTCAGGTGGTATCCTACAGTGAACGAGGATTCATCAAGTGGAAAGAGCAGTGTGCTGACCTGAGACCACCACTGTTGAGGGCAGCAATAAGCCATACATTTCCTGGCCCTAGGTTACGGAATGGGCCACTATTTCTGCATTTGTAAAGTCGAGGGATGGTCCGGATGGTGTAGGTCTCTCTCTGAATACTTGGCTGTATTTTAGCGCAATGAAATATTCATGCTGATCCCGCTTAAATGCTCCGAATACAAAGTTTTCCGGGGTCATTGAACCGAGAATATGGCCACCGAACCAAGAAAATGCTTTAAAATTCTCTACTCTCCCCCAAGTTACAATGGCTGACTTTCAAGTAAAGCTGGACAAAAAGAAATGTATAACACTTGCTTAAAACAAGTCATAAAGGACTTTTTGTAAATGTAAAAAAAAAAAAAAAAGTCGCACAAAAAGGGGGTAAAAACTAGAGAATTGAGATGCAGCAGTGGCGAAGTCTGGCGGCTGTTTTATTAGAATTCGCAACAAGCGGTCACCTCAGGAGGTGAGAGGAATGTCAACTATACTTCTCTATGACAGTCTGAGCTCGAGCAAAATGTCCGAATTATGTCAGAAGTATGAAGATTTCATACACACAATTGACAATGGAGTCCAGGTTTTTCATCTTTTGAATCGCTTATTGGACTTACTGTCAACTAAGTCATCTCAGCCAGGAATCTTTATGCTACGTTTGAAAGCAGGACATAACAGAATCAACTATATTCAAAACCCATTTTTTAAAATATGCATTTATTTCGATTCGATTCGATATCTACATGAATGTCTGAGTTACTTCACACTATATGTTATATATATTTATTTATGCTTTCCGTGTAATTACCACCCTCGTTTAACAGAGGCTGATAGGCTACTACTGTATTTTGACTAAATAATAAATGAGGTGGAAGAAAACTCTACGTTATCAAAGATGCGAGATAATTATCATCCATTTTAGGCAAGACATTAGTTTTAATTTTTAATAAATGTAAAAAAATTCAGTATGTGAGTTCATCGCCTTAATAAAAATGATATTTTTTTCGTGTTAAAAGTAACGATCGGTTTTGTTTTATGAACGGCCATCGGTAATAGCCTACATTAGGAATGGTAAAGTTTAATACGTAAGCTTTCAAAAATATGACCGATGGTGTAACTCTAGCAGTTCGTGAGAAAAACTGGCTCCAAATGAATGATTTATTGAAGACTTGAGTGAATAATGTTGTCTCATCATGTCTTCTTATCCTTTGAATGTTAAGGTAAAGAAAAATTTGAGAATATAATATATGGTTAAGAAATGGACACGAGAAGATTTATATCATTCCAAGTTTGAAGAAACGTTAAGGATATCAGGATACACTATTGTCAAAAGTGAATTCTGCTGAGTAGAGGGTGGATTATTATACAATTATTATACGAGAAATATACTATAGTTTATGCTTTCATAAACAGAGAAGATTAATAATTATCTTAGATAAATAGATTTAGGCTTCTAGGACAAGACAGTTTTATAATAAAGAAGCTATCTTAGAGACTCGAGATATTTAAATCCAGCTTTCAAATATTTGAAATACATTAACATTTTCAACTTAATGCCATGCAACGCAATAAATAATGATAAACTGTACAAAATGCTCCAGGTTAAGATGCTGAAAGAATACTATTCCGCAAGAGAGTTCCGTGGATGTCCTAGTTGTAGTCCGCCATGTTACAACTATTTCCACGAGAGAAAAGCATTCACTTATCGTAAGCTACAGACTTGTAGGATCTCCGAGCACCTTACAACGTTACACGCAATATCTCTGCCCATCAGCGGTAATTAATGGACGACATTTCCTGAATGTTATACTTGGCGAATACAAGTGCTGCTCAATTATACATTTATTATTCAGTGGATCTGTTGGCAGAGATGTCTCCAGCATTCACACTTTGCTTCCAACTCCACCACCTCCTGCATACTGATAGCGCTCAGGAATAACTTAACCCCGACTCTGGTTCCAGCCTCAGCCATCTGTACAGTTCCAGAGCTGTCTCGAAAGAGGGCAGACGTTTGTTATACATGTATAGCTGTGTTCCTCTCGTACCACGTACTCGCGGAGATCTAAGCAGCTTTTGAAGGGATGTGTCTCACACTCTACTTTGCAAAGAAAATTATATGTGTCTAACACAATTTAAATAAAAAATAAGATTTTTCCGAATTTAAGTTTTCATTTATCTCTAATCCGCTCTTAATTTTAACCTTTAACGTACTCATCCACAGGTTTTGAAGCTCTTAAAGGAGATAATTGTTGATTTCTCTATAGACTTCAAGTAGAANCAAAAGATAACACAATTTTAAATTTGGGTCTCCTCCCCCCACCATGATTTTAGTGATATTTATGCTACGGGAAATGTGCTAAAAGATTACAAACATTATTTATAGATTGCTAAGAATCTATGTATATAAAATAGGATGTGTGTATGCATGTAACGTATGGACTTTAAAACGACTGGGCCGATTTTGATGAAATTTTCAGGGAATCCTGAGAATATTCAGGCGGGTGACACTGTGAAGTCTGATTTTTTATTTTCGGTCTGCGGGGGAGGGGCGTTGTAAAATCAAATTTTCATTTCCAATTTGCCTTAAATACATGTGTTTCTTTTTTCATTGAGCCCATATCTACACCAAATGTAAATTATTATATGAAAAAACTATACGATAGGTATTCCATGAATTTTTGTTTGAAGGCCGTAAATTTCATAAGAGCTCTATTTAAATTGTGTTTTAATACAACACTTATGTTTGCTTAAGGCCAGCAACGCCCTAAAAAAAATTTTTTTTTAGCAAAGCGAAGTTTGCCGGGTCCGCTAGTATATATATATTTATTGGGCTACTTAAGGAGATCGTTGTGGTGACCAGTCATGTGTTACTTCACATTCAGAAAGATCGATAAAAAAAAATATTGACGTGATTCCTTTATTTGATTTCATTGATAATATGTGATTTTTTAACACTGCCATAAGTGTGGGAAGAGTAAAAAAAAAGAAAAAAGGTAATATTTTTCAAATGCAGTTTTCTAACATTTATATTCAATAAAATTCTTATAAAAATTCTTGTTATGAAAATTATCCAATAATTTAGCTTCCAGGATTGTTCGGGCCTCCTTCTTCCAAATATATATCCACAATTCAGCATTAAAACATTCTATAGCAAACCGTTGAATTAAATAACTTATGGGTGAAATCGGATTTTGAGATGAGAAAGGAAGGGGGAGGAAGCTATAAATCATAAAAGGAGGAAGACTGATTTTTATTGCTTGTGGTTTCAATAATATATTTTTGTAAAATCATATTATGTCTCACATTAAAGAGATGTATGAAAATGCAAACTACTTTTTAGCTGTTTGGAACTTCTGTTATACTTACCCCTTGGAAAGTCTAGAGGCAGCCTTTGCGAAAGATATATGGCGTAAATCTACTTTTACCTATATTGAACTGTATTGAGACATGGAAAATCTGCATTTCTTAAGCTTTTAAACATTCAAGTTTAAAAAAACAACAGCAAAAAACGTATATTAGGAAAGGAATAATTATTTATCTATTTTTATAATGTATTTACTTATTTTTTTTAAATTTAACTTTAATGTACATTTTTTCCTAATATTAATTATTATTGTACATTTGCATTATATTTTTTTAGAACAAATTGCATGATTCACACTATGCAGGAGGTAATTCTTCAATTAAGTGTTTATAGAAAAAGAAAAAAAAAAAGAGAATATAATATCAAGTTTTGGGCAGCCCTCTTACATTTAAAACATAGAAAAAAATGGATATTCTGGTTATTTAAGCTTTTCGTTGTAAAATATTGGTTGGAATCGGATGAGCAAAAAGAGCATATAAATAGCAAAATGATACTCCTATTATCTTCGTTAATATTTAAGCTTGGACAAAGTTTCTATGATGTAGTAGATGTCAAATTCAACTCGATAACATAAACGTTATATAACAAGAAAGACGAATATTATGGAAGAAATGTATTAGTGTAACTACGATGGCTGAGAGCATACTTCACTCCTTCCCGGCCAGTCTGGAGCCTCAGCTTTCTGATCATCTTAAATTTTACAGTAAATGAATTTGTGGAATTTCCCCATTTTATGTCCATTTTTAATGAAGCATGGAAAATCTGCAAATAGAATACGCAGCACCTGTGTGACGAACATTTAAATTTAGTTTCTCATTTCAAAATATTAATGTAAAAAAAATGCTTGCAGGATACGTCACTATATTTGTTTTCAGTTAAGTTTATTTAAGAGCGATAGGATAAACATCCCCCTTTAGTGTTAAGATAGGGGTAGTGAAACAGCCCCTAAATCTCACACAATTGCCTGAGACAATTCTGATGGTAGAGGCGACAGCCTTGGACTCAGAGCCCACCTCGCATCGCTAATTCTCTCCTTACATGACTCCTGGAATGCCTATCACATACCTCTATATAACCTCTTAATTTTATACCCTTATATCTCTGTAGTAAGACAACATATCTTCATCTTTTCTAATAGCGAACATTTCAATGTAAAACAGTCATACTGAAAAGAACACATGAAGTTAAAATAGAAGCTAAGCAACTAAAAAAAAAAACAATCTCTTTTCATTATTAGACAAAGCTCCCAGTAAAAGTTATAACTTAGAAATCAGTGGCCGATTAGTGCTGACCGTCATGTATATTGCAATCACTGGGACTAAAGTGATCGTTGCGATTTATGAGGGCCAGCGCTTCAAATGTAGTTAGCTTAGAAAGATCTATTTCCAAAAAGGGGGGCGTTAGCTTTCGGAAAATTCTGAAACATAGAACAGCAGAGGTGCTCCTCACGATACCTGGATCGATATTTTCTCCACTCGTGACTAAGATAATTACTATATGTGTTTGTGTTTGTGTTGAGCTAGTGTCATCATAGAATAGGTAGAACATATTGTATTAGCAAACACAATTAATAACGATAAATAAAGAAGAGTAATATATTAAAATAAACAAATTTCTACTTTGTTTCAACTACAAGCATAATTTAGGGTGCTGTTTACCTGAAATTCAAATTTGATCCATAAATATGCATTAACTTGTATTGATTATTGATCAGTTCGCTCAGATAAGGCAATTCCTGTGCGAGACACTTCTCCTTCAGAAGGTCAATATTGCTTGCATTGAATAGAATCAATAAACATATTGAACCTTACTTCCATTACAGCTTGCAAATTCAATCTTAGTCCAAAACAAAGTACAGGTCAGTTAATCTTCGAAAGGAATGGATCGATTCAACTAATAGAAGTCAAACAGATATTAACGGATACAATACCAGAAGCTGATTTCGAAAATGTCTGCGTACAGATCTGAGTTTCCATGGCTATTTACTTTTGTGCTTAGAGGATTTCAATCATCAATGAATGAATCTATGAGATCGAGTCAAGTAATAAATTGAGAATCTTTCATACTTAGTTTAAAACGGCTACGAATCTTACAATTGAACTAATTCGTTGCGTCCAACCAATATAAATCAAAGATTTATGGAACATTATCATGTATAAACAATTAATGCGAGGGAATAGAATAAAAAATCTATCTGTCCCAGCCAGGCCTCGAACGAGCTAGATAACATATTAAATTACCTACACACTAGCGAGAATCTTACCTACGAGGAGACAAAAAAATCGTCTAATGCTGGAAGGAGCTGACATTGTCTAGCTATTTATCAACTCTTCGTTATTTACTTTTTATTGTCATTTAAAAATGCTAATTTACTCCTGGTATATTATCCCACGTAAATTTTAAACAATTAATGCGAGGGAATAGAATAAAAATCTATCTGTCACAGCCAGGACTCGAACTTGGATAAATAGCAAGACAATGTCAGCTCCTTCGAGCATAAGACAGTGTATTCGTCTTCCTCGAAGGTTAGACTCTCGCTAGTGTATTGGGAATTTAATAAGTTATCTTGCTCGTCCCGGTGGTATAATGGTTAGCATTCGTGCCCTGAAAGCAGGAGATCCACGATCGATTCCTGGCTGGGACAGACAGATTTTTTATTCAATTCCCTCGCATTATTTGTTTAAAATTTACGTGGGATAATATACCACAACTAAATTAATATTTAATATCATGTATAGCTTTTGAAATTCAGAACCAATCACAGACTGCGCTTATAGTCATTTGTTGTAACCGGCCAACAATAAGCATATCAAAATAGAGCAGTAATCAATAACTCGTCTGTTAGATGATACACCTTCATGAACATATTAATTTATTATTATTTAATAATAGTTAATATAATTAATATTGATAAATACAGTCAATATTTAGCTTTTTAAAGTAAAAAAATATTTTTTCACCTATTGAGTAAGATCTTTAGTGTAAAGATTCTGGGAGAGTAAATCCCTTGCAATTGCCTTAAGAAATATCCTATTAATGAATGGACTGATTTTCATAAAACAAAAATGTTTCAGAATAAATTTATCACATTTTCCTGGAACGCACCCCATCAAATGGCTACTACCATGTGGAGGGTCTATAAGGTTAGTAACCCGTTTAAGGAAAAAGTTAGGTACATATCATGAAACACTCTCTCGCCACAAATTTCGGCCACTTGGTAATATGGTACAAGTAAAGAATATCGACTGAGTCTCTTACATCCTGATGGTGGTGAGGCTGAGGAAGGCTCTTTCTTCTGAGGGGCAGATAGGACGAGGACAGCCATCGCGAGCAGGAGACAAACTGTGACCACTTTCATCTTCGCCTTCCAATCTGAAACACTGTAACACACTTCTGATTAGCAATTACAGGCTGATATTTGTAGAAAAATATTTGTGGCTTAAGTATACAAATGCGGATGCGTTCAATTATTTAAAGCATATGTAACTCAAATTACAGAAGTACCACCAAAAGTAAAGGTTTAATTATTGTCATTAAAGAAACGCTACATATTTTTACAAATATTTTTAGTGGAACATGTTATGTCATTGATATAGCATAAGTGGTATTGTATTATTTGCATTCTTAAATCTTTACATCTACAAAAGTGCTTTTATTTACTTATTTCAATATATACATTGAAATAAGTAAATATAAATACTTATATAGATGTAAGATATAAGAATGCCTACTATAATATATATATATAAGTGTGTGTGTGTGTGTGTATAATTTTTTAATAAAGATTATAAATAATATTATTTTGGAATTAACAATTAAAATTGTTAGTAATATTATTTTAAACTTTAATCCAGTTCCTTTTCAATTATTTTTGAAATAATTATTATGAAGTAGAATTCCCTTAATTTGAATTGAATTCTGTCCAAATTCTTTAAATTGCTTCATTGTAATCAAATATATTTTTTAAATATTAATTGCTGGACTAACTCATCATTTATCTCTTATATTATAATACAGGACAGGGCTTCTATAAACCTTTATTTTTATCTGCCTGGTTAAAACTAATATCTTTTACTTCCTTTTATTTTATTTTGATTTCTTCAATAATTCATTAATTTACCTTTTTTTTTAAATAGCATATATGACTTTTAGACTCAGAATACTTAGAAGGCATGATAATATCTTGGCAATGTAATGTCTTCTTTTCACAGTAACTAACTACATTTTCTCTAAATGTATTCATGAAATTCTTTTCATGTTTCGGTTGTTTATAAGACAAATGATACATTTTCCGTCTCATCCTGCACAAGCTAACAATCCTCTTTAGTTCAAATGTCTGACATAAAGGTCTAGCAAGCCTTTATTATATATCTCAGAATATGGAATGACTACTAAGACTTATACATAGCTACTGAGATAATACATTAATTTTTATTCTTTTCAGAATTAATCTTTGTTACCATCTTTCGGTTTTCATGGGCAAAATTTTGTGTTCATTATTAATGATCACTAATTTATTCTAATGCGGCAATGCTTGCATTAATTTGCTTTGTCTAGGACATTTATTCTTTCATGATNTCATTCATTTACTTCTTTTTTTTTTCTCTATTTTTTTTATTTATAGCATACATGACTTTTAGACTCCGAATACTAAGAAGGCATTATAATTCTTGGCATTGTAATGTCTTTTTTTCATAGTAATTAACTAAATTTTCTCTAAATGTATTCATCAAATCCTTTTCGTTATGTTTCGAAAAGGATTTGATCTGTTTATAAGACAAATGATACATTTTCCGTCTCATCCTGCACAAGCTAACAATCCTCTTTAGTTCAAATGTCAGACATAAAGGTCTAGCAAGCCTTTATTATATATCTCAGAATTTGGAATGACTACTAAGACTTATACATAGCTACTGAGATAATACATTAATTTTTATTCTTTTCAGAATTAATCTTTGTTACCATCTTTCGGTTTTCATGGGCAAAATTTTGTGTTCATTATTAATGATCACTATATTATTCTAATGCGGCAATGCTAGCATTAATTTGCTTTGTCTAGGACATTCATTCTTTCATGATTATCTCTTCTTATTCTTCTTCTTGATGCTTCTCCACAATACAGTCTACAACCAAGTCGTCTCAGATCTCCCATATCTTCCAATCACCCAGTAATGGTTTCCAGTTTCTGACATCTTCTCCACATATCCCAACCAACTAAGCGACCAGCTTGAATGAAGGTGAAATAATCTGTGTCCATGCAGATGTATTTCTTCCTGAGTCCTTTGTTTACCGCCATCAAAGTTAAAATGCCCATTTTCAGTTCAATAATTCTTTTACTAAGGTTTCTTTTTCACTTAATTTTTTTATTTATTTCATCAGTCTCAATCTAAGCGGTTTGTAATTTAATTGCCGGTATATTCTTCTCTCTTTACCCAAACATGCGGTTATCCTCTATTTTTTGATTATTATACCCCCCCCCAAAGCTATTTATGTGAAGAAGCAACTATTAATGATTAAATATTTATCGGAGGCACCAGGCTAGCTGAGGGGAACCGTTTGGGTCCTGCAATTCAGATGCTGCGAGTTCAAATCTCGCCAAGGGCAAGCTTTTACTTATAAGTAAAAACTTATCCTAAATCATGGGTGTTTAGAATAAGATGCCAACCTGTAGATAGCCCCCCCTTCCAAGACCTTAGTAGTTGAAGGGGTAGATGGTGGAGGTTGGAGTGATAGGAAGCTCCGATCAAGGTTAGATCCAGCTTGAATTTATTCTGACTTCTTCTTATTTACTTTCAAAATTAAATAAAAGCTTTTTTTATTTTCTTTGGGACTTGCTCTATGGAGTTTTGGAGTTCCTTTTTCAAACCATTACATAAATCTTGTTAATGACTGAAATCGATGGGGAGGGAGCGCTTAAAGCAACAAATGTAAGCAATAAATTTTCTTCTAAGCCCATCTTCAAACAAACATGAGGAATCTCTTTGTTTACACTGTTGTTCATTTTCATATAGTCTCACTGAGCTGCGAGAAATATTCCTCGAATGATAAGACGGCAAACGTTGGCCGCCCTGCGTTAGCCGTGTCTCCGTACGTGACTTGCTTCCTCGTGTCAGCATTCCAGAAGAGATGTCCAAGGAGGTTGCAGATTTCAGAGAGAAGACGAGAGGATACGGACGCGTGTCATACCTGAGCAGACGGCGAGGGTGAGTCAGTCCTCGCTCGTCCTCCACATACTAACCAGCTAACAGAATATCCCAGCGACAGCCTAGTCGGCAGGATTACATTTTCTGCAATTCAGGAAGCATTCCAGGGTTTTTGCAATGTTTCGTAAATATCACTAATCAAAATGTACAAATTAAATGTTTCTAGTCATAATGGTGGGTGCCGGTCTTTGCGAGTCCAGAACTAAGTCTTGCAGTACAATCTGGAGCACTGTTTACTTGCTTACCTGCCCAGTTCAATGAGAAGTCCGTCACGCAAGTGCTGTGTAACTTGAGCAGGGTTCCCATGATTCATTAAGATGGACATATATAAGAGTCCAATGCAAATCGGAGAATGCAGGTTGCAAGTTAGGGGGGGAAGTGCAAACATTCATATTTGCTTCATCAAGCATTTTCATTAAACTATGTTAGAAAAACAATTTTAGAAGATTGCCCCCTCCCCTTCTCGTCCAGAGGAATCTAATTTCAATCAAAAATAATGTTTCCACACTTCAAAATAAAAAGCTTATATCCCAATTTGGTGTTTCAATGTTTTAAAAATAAAGAAGCCCACCCAAACCACACACACTCAAATAATGTGACACACACAAACACACTCAAACACATGTGACATATATATTAACAGAACGAAAATTCAACTGTTTGGTTAGAATGGTCTGAATGACATATATAGAAACCAATTTTAACTGACAACTTTTTTGCTTCTCCTCATAAAGCATCAGTGAGGAATAGTATCAATAGTAACGTTATTGAACCAAAGTGAATAGCTTGATTTTTTACTCAAAATCTCGTATAAATAAGGAAATTGTTCAACTATCAAGGAAATAATCGATTTCACTTTTTTAAATTATTCTTTTTTCGAAATAAAGTGTAGTGTTAAAAAAAAAAATTCGTAATTTACTTTTCAAAATTGTCATATGTTTAATACAAATAAATAAGCCGATGAAAGTAGCCCCTTTATATTTTTTAATTTATGCATTACATTTACGTAAATTTTTCTACTTTAGTTCATTTTGGTCATTCTATTCGTTTGTTTCTAAAGCTTTATTTTAACGTTACCGGTTAACATGTAAAAAAAACTAATCTAATTTTATTTTGCGAACTAAGGAATCAATTTAATTCCAATTTCTTAAAAAAAAAAAGAAGGGATGTCCACTACGCAGGAGCAGCCAATCTCTGCTGATTTCATGAGACGGACATGAATAAGAGTAAATACGGAAATTTAAATTAAAATCCAACGGAAACAATTAGAGGAAAAAGCACTTAAGTATGTTCTTCACTGGCCAGGAAGTGGGGGAAGCTTTCTATTTACTAAATCTCATCCAAACTTAGTTAGCAAATTAGAAGTCATTCCCTGAAATATTGCGGACGATAGTCACTCCAACTTATCATTAAATCAGACAGTCATCAAGATATTTTATTTTAAACAATAAATATTTAGGGCTCACTTTGTTTCCAGTTTTTAGAATAAGTTATAAATAAAAGTAAATATGCGTAGGGCAATAAGAGCATAAAGAAGATCATATAATAAAATATATATTCCATTATGACTTTTCTTGTAAAAAAATTTACTTTCTTTTTTATTAATCATGGGGTTATGAAGAAAATATTTTATATCCAAAGGATGTATGTAAAAATTTATGAAAAAAAAATGAAGTAAAAAAATGTAAAGAAAGTACTCAAATAAAATGTCTTAGTAAAGGGCGCAGCCGACAGAGTAGCAAGAGAGAATGAGAGTCGTTGGTGAGTTAACTCTTCTATGTGATATCCGAATGAATCAACTCCCAGTTCCTTGTGTCCTCAGCTTTTGGTTCCTCATGATCCAAGAGGCGTTGACAGCCATTCGGAGTACTCAGCTCTGAAATGATACTGGTGACGTAAGTAGTAGGAGGCGAATAAGATACTTCCGGGTAAGCATAAAGTTCGTCTTCGTCGTCGAAGAAGGCGTTTTTATACTTGCTGAGTCATTGAGAAATGTATTTCACGGAATATGGACGTACTCTATCAATGTATTATTCTACTGGAAATTGTAATCAATGAACATTTAAATATTGTTCTTACTTATTGGAGTCAAGCATTTAAATTTCCTCGCTCTATTGAAGCACTGAGCAATGTACTATCCTTCCTACACTCAGGCCAGAGATTTACTGTCGTCGGGGAGGAGGGGGGGGGGTTTACATATGACCCAGTTAGACAATGAAATTGTTAGAGGTACAGTATTACATGTGAAAGAAAACCACAAGATAAAATCTCCAATTCAGGAGGGAGAATAATGCCAATAGTGGTGAATAAAGGTGTTCTTCCTCGACAGCGGCAGGTCACCATCTGACACTAATCACAATTTACATTTGTATCGGTAGCAGCTGTTTTGATCTAGTTTTTTGTAAATGGAAGTACTGAACGATTTGCTACCGATTTTGAACTTTTATTTTCTAGTGTTAGTAGTCCACATTTGCCGTTTATATTAAAAACCAGTGAATTAATTTTAGACGTAGGGAGAATAACAAGCACTTCAACATGAAGGAAATCTAAAAAGAAAGAGAATTAGGCAGAACGTAGAAGTGGTCTCTGCTTTTCAGCAGTCATCAAATAGCTGCGATCTTCTTTACTTAAACATCACGGAAGAACTTAATATAAATTTGATTTCCGATACCTGCCCTCCCCGTCAAGGATGATACTCAACAAAAGTGAAAAATAAAAAAACGCATACACCCCCTGGTACAACCCGAAATGTCACTTAAAACAGATACAATTATTTTATAGGTTACGGAGAAACATTTGTTCTTAGAATGAATTGCAAACTTTTTGCAATAATGAATATACAAAATTAATTATAAAGACAAAAATATATTACTAGATTTTTTTTTAGGGGAGGGGGGGGGACTTAGACCGAACCCCAACAAAAAAACATCTACTAATAATCTCTACAATAAAAAAACTCTCCATTTGTACAAAACTATATTACTTCTAAAATTAATAAAAAAAATTAACTAGATTCAATAATTAGTATTAATAATATATTTAATTATGTTATGAGACAAAGGAATTTTGACGGAAGACGCGCAGTCGTTGACATGAAGAATTGAGCACTAGAGAAACGCCGTTGAACGCTCGGAGCGACCATTACAGATATTGATAAGGTTCTGCAGGAAGCTGTTGAGTCAAATCCATCTAGAAGTACTCGCGAACTTGACAGGGAGTGTGATGTGTCTTAAGATACTGTTAGTGACTGTCTATACCCAATGGAGAAGGGTAAAAAGATCAGTGGACTCACGAACTTACTCCTCAGCAACAGCAGAGAGGTTAGACATTTGTAAAAATTTATTGAAAAAACCTTCTGATATGAGATTTTACCCGAAGATTGTCACTTGTGATAAAAAGTGAATTAACTGGCGAAAAAAATCGTAAATCATAAAACTCCTAGGTAGTGAATCTCAGTCAAACTGCTATACCTGCAGGTTTTTTTGAGAAAAAAAAATCCATGCTTTTCATTTTTGGAATTATGATGGATATAGTTATCACGAATGTCTTCCAGGTGGATGCATTGTGAATTCTGTACTCTACTGCCAACAACTAGAAAAAGTTGTGCGCAACGTTGTCAAAGCGGTACCCTGTTTTGATCAACCGAAAACCATTCCAATAAGATTTTACTCGTACACTGAAAAGTTTAAAGGACTCTATTGGTTCGAACTTCTGTCTCATCCACCATATAGTCCAGACCATGCACCATCGGGTTATTACTTGTAAGGATCCATGTCCCATTTTCTTCATGCAAAAGAAATTTGATAATTTTGTGGAAGTTGAAATTGCGGTCCAAGAATTTCTTTGACAACCAACCCAAGGAATGGTGTTATCAAGCAGATGACTAACGATAATAGGTAAGTAGATAAAAATTGACTATATTTTGAATATTATTATATTTTGTATCAAAGACATATATAAAACAAAGTTTGGTTGAAAACGGTCATTCTCTTTTTATACACCCCTTTAAATTCAGTCCTAATAAGACATCAGCTAAGTAATGACAATGAACCACTTATGATAAAGTTTGCTTTATACAGATTACACTCTGTTCCCTGAAATTTATGTTTACAATAATTAAATACCAATTACTCTGAAGCTGTGGACAAATTCATATTGATATTGACAATGTTAAAAAAAAGTTATATTTTAATTTTATTCAATATTATTTTCGGTATATTATTCCCTATAATACGGAAACTATTCGGCTATTAATGACCATTTGGGGTTTCAAAGATTTATTTTCTTTTTCCCTATATTTAATTTAAGTGTCTAATTTAACTGGCACATACATGTTCTATATGTTATTTCTCATTTCTTTACCAGGTATGAAAATATAAAAAATAAAATAAAATAAGAAATTTGCTTAAGTGACTCCTGATTCTGAGGTTAGTGATTCCACTAGCTTTTTATAGGTTTCCCATAAGGAAATCGAGGCAAACCCATAGTTTAGATAACTTCCTTAATGGCAAAAATCAGTCCTTGGAGAGGGGGGAGGGATGTAAAGGAAGACCAATAATTTTAATATATTCAATATCATTAGCGATAAAAATTTATGCAAATAAAAAAGTGTAAAATTTTACAATTTTCCTTTTTTAGTTTAAAATTTCATAATATTTTAGAAACTCACATTAAAGAAGACATTTAAGAAAATAATTTCGACTTTTGGTAGAACCATCTAAGTTTTAAAATATAAAAACGAAATTCGGTACTTAGACTTTTCATTTTAAGATCTTCGTTTTTATTAAAGTTACGAAATATATTCTAATACGTAAAAGATACGAAACATAATTTTCATAAATTTCCTTCACTAACATTTTCACGAAAAGAACATATTGAAGAAGGTATATAGGAACTTAACTATAACGGCTGAGCACTTACCCCACTCTTACTCTCCATCCCTTATAGTCAGGTTTAGTGATATTTCCTTTTGTGCTTATTGCTCTCTCTCTCCTGCTAATAATTTAGAAATCATCTTTTACCCTCCATTCGTATTAACCTTAGGGGAATCTGCTTATCTAACACAGCTCCTGCGTCACTGACTTTCTATTAGTGAGACTGCTCTTCCATGATGCACTTTATAGCTCTCTTAATCATAATTTTTTTACGTTACAATTTTTGATTAACAAGATTTATTAATTATTTCAGATCCGGATTAAAAGCCATCGTTTAAAAAAATTTTTTTTTAATTTTTTAAATATTTTCATTAAATGGTTTGTGGATTTACAAAACACATATATTCATTTTGTTCCACTTTGTTGACAGTTGTATAAGTCAGAATGCGAGTTCTTTCTTAAGATTTCTAAACGAAATATTCGGGAAAACATGAGTTGAAAGGCGATTTCAACGGCTCAATGGGGACAGCTGTCCCCCCCCCCCCCCCCCTNTTATGGGCACAGTGATGAGTCCAAAATTGTAAATTTTTAAATTTGCCCCTTCTAAAAATCCATAAATCATATTTGTTAGTGTTAATTTTTTCAATAGTAAATATATGATATCCTCAAAAAATTGCTATTATAAAATACATAATATATTCATGAAAATATTTTGTTCTTTCTCCACATTTTTATAGCTATTAAAATAGAGTAATGATTATATTGACTTCTTACATGTATGGAAATTACGTGGAAAAATAAAAAGTCTGATAAGATCATAAGCTGAGCAAATTTGTTTAAACAACTTAATATGTTCGTTAAAACATATTTGACTAATTTTTACTCGTAATAGTTACTGTAAAAATAATGAGTTTGAACTATTCATCATAGATCATTAATCAACTATTTAATCATTCATTCTTCTTCATAAATATACATTTTATTTGGCAGGTAATTCTGTTATGATTTCTAAAAATATTTTTTATAGAAAAGTATTAAATATCTAGCTTCTATGATTGTTTTACCTGTTATTAGAAATATATAGATACTATCAGACCTCTCAGAATTTGTCTTCATTGGCATTCCACATTCTTCTGGCGAGCACTTTTGGAACGAGTTTTCCATCTTCTGTTCACAGTCACCAATGTCTGTATTTAGCTCTTGAATCTAAGTGTCTACAGACAGTGACTTTGAACAGTTGTATTCGGCCAGAAGATGGAAAACACTTTCCGAAAGTGCTCGCCAGAAGGACGTGGAATGACAATGAATACATATTTCGAGAGGTATGACAGTTTCATATTCATTGGTGGTACTGACCTCTTAGATTATTTACCAGTTGAAAGTTTTAAGAAGTTTGTGTTCAAATACTTATAACAGACACTAGGGCTGAATAAACTGTCTTAAACAAAAATATAAGTTCAGGCTAACCCACACTCTTGGTGATTTGATATTACTGAATTAAGGAAATTAAAAAAAAAAAAGACCTCCTTGTATGTCTCATGTTCTGATCCTTTTAAATATAAGCCACAAACCTTTTATGTGGTGAGATTGTTAGGAAGTATTGGAATAATGTGGAAATTACGACAGGAAAACTGTTTCTATCAAATTCAAGATTGCATTGTAAAACTTTACTTCTTGGTCCTTTTCAACCAACCATCTTGAATTGAAATAATGTTTAACTTAAGCTACCATACATTTAGCAGAACCTGAAATATGAAAAATATTTCATAAGGGAGAAGATTCGCTAAGTTGTAATACAGCATGTTTTTGGAGCTCTTCAGTATTCGTTAGTTTCGTCACATATACCTGGCCACCTCCTTCTCAAATTTAAGCGTATTTTTCATAACATAGTAAATTTGTTTTAACCAACAAGTACACAAGCCAGGCAGAATCCCCTATTGCACACCTACTTGAGGATTGTCAGATATAGATGAAAAGGAAAAAGAGTGGTCCACTCTACTCAAAAACAATCTCATTAGTAAAGGTATCCTGATTATCAAACTCTTATCAAAGATAATATGGCGCGCCCTCTATTACGTTCTTGGTAATGTTTCACTTCCATTCAGCTGATCACTGACGATTTTAGTTGCTTTTTACTGCTGTCTTTGATTTTTTGAAAACGCTAACACTATGTAAATAAATGATAGATTGTGCTGATCTGTAAAGATGCTTTTCCTTTTATATTCTTGACAGATCTACAAGAACTGTCTAGAAGAGTGGTATATACATATTATAGGAAGGAGAGTCTTAGCGGAACCCAGCAAAACCAGTTTCTGTCCATCTTCCGGGAAATACTGTCCTTCGATGGAAACGTATCACATTACGCTTGTCAACGCAAAATTCCAGGAAACACTCCTATATTCTCCCCCCCCCCCACGAGGCTATCTTACTTGTATTTTATCGATTTATTTACTGTAATACATTGGTAATTAATGATAGAAAAGCAAAGAGAAATGGTTTAAAAACATTTTTTTTTTTTGACAAAACAATAATATAATACATAATAATATAAACTAATTGGTAATTTTTTCCCTTATAATACAAGTAAGATACTCAAGGAGATAAGGTATGATCGTAATGAGGATTGGATAAAAACATCTTGTTCCACCGAAGAGGGACGCGATTTAAGATAAAAGAGGGGGATTTACTAATACTATAAATGAAATCTTCATTATTAAAATTATTAAACTCAAGCTTCTAATAACATGAAATAATAAGCAACATGTTTACTTATCTACCCACTATGTTACATGTCAAAATTTAGTGTTCAACTATTCTTAGATGACATTGTAAAATTTTAATTTACATATATGTTCAATATCAATTTATGGCTTGAGTAAGGGCAAAAAAAAGTCATAGTCATGAATTTTATTTATTTTTTAATATGGGGTGGATTCCCTTACTAATGAAATAAATATTGATGGGTTTAATCTCAGTATTAAATACATTACGATTAATCTCATAATAAAAATATTTGTTGGGGGTAAAAACGGTTTTTTTTTCTATTCAATATAAAAAACTCACGTTTTTCTTTATCACAAATTAAAACTAAATGAGAAAGGTTCAGAAAAAAAAAAAAAAAGAAAAAAAAAAGAAAATGTTAGTCCCCATTGTTTGAATACTCTATTGTTACTTGACAATATATTCATTGTTGTGTAGGTTCAGTTTAGTGGAATTAATGCGTGCTTCTCCAAAAATCGGGTGGTTTCTTCTAAATAATGAATTTAGAAAATGTAACTACAATTTTTTCCAATAATAAATAAATATGAAGTAATAAATTTAAAAAAAAATACTGAAGACATTAATTGTAAATTCAAAGCATTTCAGATTGTATTCATTCCCGAATGAAAAATAAATTTGAAATTTATTAGTAAGGTTAAAAGTTTTTACTCTTTACAGTTTAAAAGTTTTAATAGTTAAGAACAGAGTTGGTAATTTCAATGATGATATCTAATCATGAATTATATATTGAAAATGGCTCAATTTTAATGCTAAGAATTTTAAATAATTAATTCATCAAATAAAGAACACGCCTAATAATGTTTCCTTAAATTTAATTGTGTTTAAAAGTTGGCATATGAAATGTAACAATTGTTGAATTATGAGTACAAAAGCTTGATCAAATATTATCAACAAATTATAGAAAATAATATGGAGGAAATTCTATGAACTTTCTCCATCCTAATTTATACGTCTATATGAAAATATATAGTTATCAAACACCTAATTAAAAAATGAAAACTAGTTACAAATGACTATATATGTCACTATCTAAAGGTGCAGTGAAAAATTTCAATTCTATAAATGTAGTTTTAGTAAAATAACATTCTTTATAATTTCTATTCATTCTTTCCTAAAATTCCAAGAGAAAAACAATATCCTTATGAGTTTCAATGGATAAGATAAAGTTAAATCGTCAATAACCCTTGGATACTTTTATTGCAAAGTTAAGGAGTAGTATACCTGTAGTGAGGTGATGTATGAGGTCTCCTCTGAGCTGGAGAAGTTGGACTGACTCACCGTGACATTTTACCCTCGAGAAAGTAGGCCCCCACTCCAGCCAACTTGCACAACTATAACGGGTCGCCGCACTGGAAACTGCATCGTCCAGGAGGAGTGCTAGCCTACCGATCGGGACACTAACGCTCACTACACGAAGGATGGGTTAGTGAACAGTGTGTGCCCAGCATATGTTGGATATATGGAAGTACCATACAGCTGGGGGAAGGTCTAGCTCGAGCCGATCATTAAACTGTAGGTGAAAAAGTGTTCTATGATTGAAGGCGTTGAGGCTGCAAGCAGCTGACCGAGAGTGGTGCTGTAGGTCAATGATCCAGGTACCCCTCGGATCCATTAAATGTAACATACTGAGAGTAATCCGCATGTTGTATTTAATGGATCCGCATGTATCCATATATTGCATAAATATCTGATAACTTGTTCAAGTGTGAGCGATATAGGGGTACACGTCAAGTACTAGCGCCTAGGTACAACGGATGTATTCAAGGCAAATAACATGATTTGGGCTGGAGATGAAGTTTCTTACCTTATGTAAGATTTAAACATGTCATATGGCTGGCAGGAATATATTTCTAATCAATGATTAAGATCTAAGCCAGCATGGGTTGTACTATAATTTGACTGAGATGAAGCCAGTAATAATGAGCTGAAAACAGTCTATAATTGCTGAGTGAGATTAGTTTTGCGTGTGTGTGTGTGCGAGCATTAGTTGCTGGGTGCTGGTGTCCGAGATAGGAGCTGGCCTATCTAATTCGAAGAAGTTACATATATCTGGTAGTGAGCATGAATTGGCTGATTTCTTCCCGTGTTTGAAAAAAAGCTATATGGCTGCGAGTAAACATATCTTAATTAGATAAGGACCGATAATATTTGTAGTACTATATGTCTGGGGTAATCAATCTCCAATGAGTTGCTGAAGATTTGATGAAGCAATCTCTGATTTTAGAAAGTGGTATATATATGAGTGCAATCCAACTCCAGTTAGCTGCTAGAGATCTGATGGAAATGTGGTCCAGAGTTCTCGGTCAATTTCTGTTAAAATTAAACGAGAAATGACTGAGTGCAAACCATCTCCAGATAGCTGCAGGAGATCTGATGGAGGAGTGGGTCAGTGTTCTCGGTCAGTCTCTAAAAAAATGAAGTGTGATATGACTGAGTGCCATCCCTCTCCAATTAACTGCTAGAAATCTGATGGAGGAGTGGGCCAAAGTTCTCGGTCAATCTCTGTTCAAATTAAANGTAGTGAGCATGAATTGGCTGATTTCTTCCCGTGTTTGAAAAAAAGCTATATGGCTGCGAGTAAACATATCTTAATTAGATAAGGACCGATAATACTTGTAGTACTATATGTCTGGGGTAATCAATCTCCAATGAGTTGCTGAAGATTTGATGAAGCAATCTCTGATTTTAGAAAGTGGGATATATGTGAGTGCAATCCAACTCCAGTTAGCTGCTAGAGATCTGATGGAAATGTGGTGCAGAGTTCTCGGTCAATTTCTGTTAAAATTAAACGAGAAATGACTGAGTGCCATCCCTCTCCAATTCGCTGCAGGAGATCTGATGGAGGAGTGGGTCAGTGTTCTCGGTCAGTCTCTGTTCAAATTAAATGAGAAATGACTGAGTGCAATACCTCTCCAGTTAGCTGCAGGAGATCTGATGGAGGAGTGGGTCAGTGTTCTCAGTCAGTCTCTCTCTTATAGCTGTCAGGAAGGAATCTGGAAGCCGCGCTCGAGTAGGTCTCAGATCGGCGGACAGCCAAGAATCCCAGCACATCAGAATGCTTGGAGCAGACTAATATCGCCCGCCTATCACAACTGAGATCTCGTTGACGCACATTCCTAGCGGCGGAGGACAAGCGTTATTTTTTTATTTGTCTTCCTTCACAACTTCTAAGAACTTTGGGGACGCAAGAGCCAGGATATCTTCGAACCAGTTTCCTGAGATTTCTTCTACTTTTCCTGCAATGGAAATCTTGCTTTGATAAACTGACACTCCAAGATGTTGGAGGGCGTTTTATTTCACCATTGCCAGGACTCTATCTTTTCTTTAGCTGAATTCAGATAGGAGAAATTATGAATCCTTTGAAAATGTTGAGGGAGATGGAATTGTATGAGTTCCCATACTTTAATCATGGAAACGTGAACTTTGGGACAGGACGTCCTCTCTTATCTTCATGATAGCCCTGAAGATGGCTTAGAATGTATGCCGAAACGTCGGCAGATAATCCTTTATTAAAAAATACATTTTTTAAATTTGTGTTTTTTGGATCTACCTTGACCGAACCCCAACTAAAATCATCTAAGAATTATTCAGTCACATTTCCTTTTTCAGCGCCATTCATATACATTGCCTTCATTAAAATTTTAATTAGGCTTCTATAACCAAATTATTTTATAGCATTTTGTATTATTGCTATTGTACCTGACAATAAAGTAGGCTAAACCAATTTTATTTTTTCCCATAAAAAAATACTATTAGGATCGTAGCGTATACGTATTTGATCGTTATATACGTAGCCCAATATTTGTACCGTGTTTCTACGTAGATGTACCAATAAGATACTGTGTTCTCCATAGGTACTCTAACCAAAGGGAGGAATTACTGATTTCGGCAATCAGATGCCCCCACACATTCCTATGCCATGGTCTAGGGCTATTCTGATTCATAGTATGTATAGGTAAGTGTGTAATTAATTTGTTACCAACTGAGTTGACAGGGGCGGTTACACAGTGAACTTTCTTTGTAGCCATTCACCTTGTTGAGGGGGTCATGTCGCTGTAATAAAACTGGGAGAGGTGCCAGGTGACACGCACAAACGTCAGGGGTCGCTCACCCTGCGTCATCAAAATGGCTGGTTTATGGAGAGACTTGTCATTCAGGACATGCTCACTAGGACCGTTAGTCTTTCAGAACAAAGGAAGAACCAGCTCTTTCTGCAATTTAAGTCTGCAGGACACCGTTTGTTGCATATCTAACTAAGAAAACAGCATCAATGCTGATGCCAACACAATGGATTCTACTTCTGATACATGAAATATTATGTATTAACTTTGAATTTAAGCATCAATGAAGCTGTTTACAAGACAATTCTTCATTGTGTCTTATCTCAGATAATTACTAAATTATGATCAAATTATATTATGGTAAAAAAATAGGTGTTGCTAATAGAATGAAGGGAGAGGGTCGAAGAATTTATACCACAATTATTAATTATGTATTGGTTTTGTTTTAATATTTTATTAATCAGAGGTAGGACAAAGATAACATTTCTTCAGAGGGAGCTTCTAAGATAACAAATCTTACTCTTAGTTATAACAGATAGGAGCCTGGTTTGATTTAGGGCTTTTATCGCAAATATTATAATGTATATTTTGTATATTATACAAAGTGTGAGCCTTTAGAGGAGGATAATTATATTTTTATAATTTTCGTATAAGATATTAGCAGACCATTGATATCACAGTAGAGAGAATGACTCTGTCAATGAGTGAATTCATATGTCCTGAAGAAGGTCTGAAATTCAGACTAATATTTCAGCCAAAATTAAGACATTTTGTTTTGCATAAAATATAAATAAAAATAAAGTAATNTGTTTTTCCACAGCGGAATCAGTGAATAGGCTCCCACTTTTTGTAATATAATTGCAGCCATAGGTCGCCTGCAGGGGGTGCGAATGACAATTCATTATCTTGTCAAGAGAATTAGACTTGGTACGTGGGGGAATTTCATTATCTAGTATAGAAAAAAAATATATAAAGGCGTAACCGAGAAAATTCAGTGGGTTAAGTGAAATAAAAACAACGACGTAGAAAAATAAATTTCTTGTTAATACATGAACTATAAATGTTCACTTGTGAAGGAAAGAAGAAGTCAACGATTTAAATTTAAAATAATTATAGACGCAAAGCAATATTGTTTGCGGAACGTGAAATTTAACGGTGAACTACATGGATGCTTGGAAAAAGAAAAGGAGAATAAATAAGAATTTGTATACAAACAATTAAATATTAGCCTATTTCTCTGAAGAAGAACTCATGGTAACACGATGAAACTTTTGCAAAATTTCTTCCATGATTTGCCAATTACAGGAAGAGGGGACCAATTCCGTTAAAAATATATAGTGGAAAGAGGAAGTATTCAGGAAGACAAAGCTGAAGAATGGTGATTGATGACAATGACTACATTCTAGTTATTATTTGTTTTATAATTAATTTCTAGAACATAATAGGTGTAAAATGTAATTATCTATAAAAAATTTATTAATGAAAAATTACATTACTGTATCTGAAGGGCCCACTTGTTTTTTAAATATTAAAACCAGTTCCAGTATGTAACCTCTTCATAAGAAGCCCTTAAAGGAATTCATTAATGATTCAAATTACATGTAAAAAAGTCCATCTCGCAAAAGGTTTTTCCCTATAGCAGCAGCAGATTTTCCACGTTCTATAAGAGTATATGACAAAATCTAATTTAAAAGCCCATATTAAAAAAACACAGAAGGTTCTAGACAGTTATAAAAACCGTCGAGATTGTGTCAGATCGCTTGTCTCAGAGCATCGGATGGTCGTGGCCCTTGCAGTGCCGGCAACAGCGAAGTGATAAGGGAAGGCGATAGAGGCTTCAGAACAATTTAACAAGTTGTACTGAAGCCTCTATACTTGAAGTAGGCTGATATTCTTGTCCACAGTTCGTATTGATGGAGAAATGGAATAGACATATTGAGATGTACGGATGATATGATAGGAAAACAAGAGATTCTGGGGTGGCGATAAACACCCACTTTCATCATCAGTGTAAAGTGATTTCAAATATAACTCAGAAGAAAGAATTAAATTAAATTTCCCGTTGTTTTTTTTTGTTTTTTTCAAAGGGAAATTTTAATTGCTATTTCTAAATCAATTAATAGAGTAATATACTCAATTATCTAGGAGGTTGTGGCCCAGCCTCCCCGAGCATACCCTCATTCCTGGGATAATCAGAAACAGAATGTGGGCTTTATAAGTGGGCGGGAGGTATTGTGGGTCGTCCTCTTTCGGGGTCCCGTTGGGGTCAGATTAGCCCCGTTTTTTTTTTGTTTTTTTAAGCACTGATAACCATTGATGTTGAGCGCCTCTAAATCTCAAACAACAATAAACTAATTAATTCTTGCAAGCATTTCTGTATGTGGATTACAATTTTAGCACTAAGTAACACATTATTATCGGACCAGAACACACCAATCTTACCCACATGCATCTAATCACTAATGATCAACCGCCAATATGCCCTAAATGTAGCTCTCAAATGAGCGTTTAACATTTCATCGAGGAATGCCCATATTACACTAATCTATTCACATGCAAAAACCTCTCAAGACGACTGTCGGCATCCCTGGCAAACCATGAATCTAATGTAGGCAAACTCATGTGCATTTGAAAAGAAACAGGCATTTATGAAAAAATGTAATTAACCCAACAGTCAGGGCGTAATAACCATGATGTTGATCGCCCTATAACCTGATCCAAATCCTAATCCTTATCGGACCAGAATGCCAAATGCTCTAGAGCTTAGCGGAAAAAGTCGTCTCGCAGCAACTGCTTAACCAGGCCAATTAGTCAGCGTTATAGTCATAAAAATTAGTATTTTCATTTTGTATGTGATGTAAACATTTGACAGGACTTATTTGAGTGTTGAATTCAAGATAAATCCTTCCTCCTGAAGAATTTGTTTGGTACAATGACAGACGGGGTCTTCCTTTTTTTGGCATTGTTGTGCTTAAATTTTAAATTAACTGAATCAAGAAACAAACAACATAAAAATGGCATATTTCTCTTAAAACTTAGTTATGACATAAAAAGTCGTTGCTATTCATTTCTTCTTCTCATCCGGGCATGAGAACTTCTCTAAATGTTCCAGAAGGATTGAATTGCTCGTTGCTTCTTCTATTTTTTCCTCCATTTCCATATGTTGCTTTATATATTGAATCTACACCACATCTCCCTCCAGAGGAATGAGTTTGCGAGCCCAGAAACTTTCGAAGGAGTTTGGGAATGTATATTTGCGCCTTCACATGAAAGTATACGCTGTTCTTCCCAGGNCATGTAAGATAGCTTACAATGTAAGCCAAAACGTTGGCAGATAATTTGAAAAATAAATATTTATTTTAATTTGTATTTTTTTGGATCTACCTTGACCGAACCCCAACTAAAATCATCCAATAATAATATCTACAGTCATAAAAACTCTCTATTTAAACATATTAATATATAATGGTTGATACTCATTAGTTGGTTGTCAAGGATTGGGTAAGCTCAAGAGAGCTGCACGTAAGTTAAATTCTTGCAGTGCTTTCTAGGGGGAACGCAAATATTAATTCCAATTATTCTTATATAATTTTTACAATGCTCTTGATGTGATGACTTAAATTTTTTTTTTTTTTAATCGACGATCTTTCTCTTTCAACTTGTCTTTAAAAATGGAATACCTAAGCTATATTTTAACTCGCACCTGCTAGTCACATCTGCTAGCTTTAAAAAAAATAAATAAATAAATAAGTATTCCATGTTCGCTCGACAAGAAAAATCATAGGTCCTATGTTTTATTAAAGATGGAAGTAAGCTAGAGTAAATAAGGAAATCAATCTGGCTTATTTTTTTTTAAATATTGTGCCAAAATTTACAATCTTTATAATTCGCATTACGAAAAAAAGTTAATAGAAAGAAGTTTATGTAAAATTTAATTTTATAACATTTATGAAAGAAAGAACATTTTATACAAACGCATATTAAGAAGGATATTTAAGAATATAATTTCAAATGTCAGGCGAGACATTTCTAACATAAAGAAATCTAATTATGTATTTTTCATTGAAAGAATTTAAAATTATTTAATTACGGTTGAAATCGTACTAGAGTTGAGGAGAAATTATATTAGAGGGGATATCTTAGTTGTTTTTGAGTTAAGGAAAAATGTATTAAACATAATAGGTGTAAAATGTAATTATCTATAAAAAATTTATTAATGAAAAATTACATTACTGTATCTGAAGGGCCCACTTGTTTTTTAAATATTAAAACCAGTTCCAGTATTTAACCTCTTCATAAGAAGCCCTTAAAGGAATTCATTAATGATTCAAATCACATGTAAAAAAGTCCATCTCGCAAAAGGTTTTTCCCTATAGCAGCAGCAGATTTTCCACGTTCTATAAGAGTATATGACAAAATCTAATTTAAAAGCCCATATTAAAAAAACACAGAAGGTTCTAGACAGTTATAAAAACCGTCGAGATTGTGTCAGATCGCTTGTCTCAGAGCATCGGGCTGGGCGTGGCCCTTGCAGTGCCGACAGCAGTGCCCTTGCAACAGCGAAGTGATAAGGGAAGGCGATAGAGGCTTCAGAACAATTTAACAAGTTGTACTGAAGCCTCTATACTTGAAGTAGGCTGATATTCTTGTCCACAGTTCGTATTGATGGAGAAATGGAATAGACATATTGAGATGTACGGATGATATGATAGGAAAACAAGAGATTCTGGGGTGGCGATAAACACCCACTTTCATCATCAGTGTAAAGTGATTTCAAATATAACTCAGAAGAAAGAATTAAATTAAATTTCCCGTTGTTTTTTTTTGTTTTTTTCAAAGGGAAATTTTAATTGCTATTTCTAAATCAATTAATAGAGTAATATACTCAATTATCTAGGAGGTTGTGGCCCAGCCTCCCCGAGCATACCCTCATTCCTGGGATAATCAGAAACAGAATGTGGGCTTTATAAGTGGGCGGGAGGTATTGTGGGTCGTCCTCTTTCGGGGTCCCGTTGGGGTCAGATTAGCCCCGTTTTTTTTTTGTTTTTTTAAGCACTGATAACCATTGATGTTGAGCGCCTCTAAATCTCAAACAACAATAAACTAATTAATTCTTGCAAGCATTTCTGTATGTGGATTACAATTTTAGCACTAAGTAACACATTATTATCGGACCAGAACACACCAATCTTACCCACATGCATCTAATCACTAATGATCAACCGCCAATATGCCCTAAATGTAGCTCTCAAATGAGCATTTAACATTTCATCGAGGAATGCCCATATTACACTAATCTATTCACATGCAAAAACCTCTCAAGACGACTGTCGGCATCCCTGGCAAACCATGAATCTAATGTAGGCAAACTCATGTGCATTTGAAAAGAAACAGGCATTTATGAAAAAATGTAATTAACCCAACAGTCAGGGCGTAATAACCATGATGTTGATCGCCCTATAACCTGATCCAAATCCTAATCCTTATCGGACCAGAATGCCAAATGCTCTAGAGCTTAGGGGAAAAAGTTCGTCTCGCAGCAACTGCTTAACCAGGCCAATTAGTCAACGTTATAGTCATAAAAATTAGTATTTTCATTTTGTATGTGATGTAAACATTTGACAGGACTTATTTGAGTGTTGAATTCAAGATAAATCCTTCCTCCTGAAGAATTTGTTTGGTACAATGACAGACGGGGTCTTCCTTTTTTTGGCATTGTTGTGCTTAAATTTTAAATTAACTGAATCAAGAAACGAACAACATAAAAATGGCATATTTCTCTTAAAACTTAGTTATGACATAAAAAGTCGTTGCTATTCATTTCTTCTTCTCATCCGGGCATGAGAACTTCTCTAAATTTTCCAGAAGGATTGAATTGCTCGTTGCTTCTTCTATTTTTTCCTCCATTTCCATATGTTGCTTTATATATTGAATCTACACCACATCTCCCTCCAGAGGAATGAGTTTGCGAGCCCAGAAACTTTCGAAGGAGTTTGGGAATGTATATTTGCGCCTTCACATGAAAGTATACGCTGTTCTTCCGAGGGTTTAGCCCCTAGCTACGGATGGTTGTTCCGGTTTAGACGGCCCATAAGTAGCTGGAAAGCAGTCGCTCTCTAGGGAGCAGTACGATATACCGACAATCCCGTATCAGTATCGCCTCCAAACACGATTTCTAAGTAGCCCAACAAAATAAAGCTCTGTGGAAAGCTTGGGCTAAAGGGACTTTTGGTGAATCCTATTGATTCCGTGAACCTAACAAAGTTTCTGTCGTTATCGCATCGAAATTACAATGGGTTACCTAATTACGTAAATAATTTCTTTAGATATCGAATTTGAAAGTTTAAAAAATAACCTGCGACAGATAATTGCCATTCTCCATCTTGTTTAAAATAATCAGATCCTAATGCTTTCCTTATGCTCGTGTTCGGTGCTGGGTACTCTTTGGACAATTTGCGATACTGTTCTTGATTCGGTAGCTTATCCCCGGTAACAATATTGATTTGCGAGCGAGCTTGAGGCATTTTTGTTCACGCCTAAGACCATTATCAAGCTTTTCTCTCGTTTCACTTCTTAAGGCGCTTGTAGTCTTTTTAAGGAACAAGTATTCTTCCCTTATAAATGACTGGTTCCTCTTTTAGGTACAAATCCGATCGAAATCTTTTATGGTAGCTTAGGTTTTTCTTCATGTTTTCCGAGAACAATGATTTATTTTTCTTCTACAAAATAATGGTCTTCACAAATCAAAATAGAATAAGTAATATTTAAAATATGTAGATACAAACCATTATTGACTTTAAGCCACAAGACAAAACAGATAAACCTGCTATTTCTCTCAAATCTAATTCTATATGGAATTAAAAAATAAATAAATATGGCATAGATAGACGACATAAATATATTTAAAAAAACTTTCAACAATTGCACTAATTCAAGGTCTGTAAATTTATTAAAAATATTGGTAAACTAATTAAAGTTAATTTGATTTGCAATGGAAATGTTTTACCGGGAGTTTTGCTTAAAATACTACAAATTTTGATGATATCCCAATAACTCTCTCCCCTAATATTCTCTTAAATCACATTAAGAGGGTAATAACTTCATTTGACCTATTTAACTTTACTGAGGAGGAAATATTCGTGGAATTAAAACATCATGCAGTTGTTAACATAAAAATTAATTTTTAAATATTAAAGGGACCACTAATTTTTTTTTAAAATATAAGTCGACCAAATAACTCTTGCGAATGAAAATAAATGTATAAACAACTGCTCCCCCCTATAATGATTCAGAGTAATTTAAATTAGCATAATGATATATGGAATTGTAGCTTTAACAGACCTAAGGGAAAAACCATTGAGATATTTTTGGATGGTTATGATTTACATTTACTAAATGAATGTGATTCACCGACTTATTTATCTCCACGTACCGGAACAACATCGACTATAGATCTCACATTAATATCACCTGTACTATCTCACAAATTAAAATGGAAAACTCTAGATGATACCCATAACAGCGACCATTACCCAATGTTTATTGCATTTTTTATAAGGTATTATCCCCATTGAAAAATCTAAAAGAATGACTTATTTCAGAAGCCGACTGGTCTGGATGCCGATAACTATCATGACTGGAAAGTATGAGCCAGTTACAGGTAATACTTGTGGATGGTGCCTGCCTCGAACTCTGGACACAAGCTCGCCAACTCTTGAGGAGACAGAGCTCTTGTAGGCCACTCCCCTCTCACTCTTCCGGCACCTCTCTTCTGCCCACAGCCATACAACGTACCAATATACATATTACTATTCAATATAAATATTGCAGAAAATATTACAATGATCCAACTGGCTGAAAGCTATTTAAAAAGAAAATTATCTTCGCCCTGTAACTTTTTCAATGATCAAGTCTTTGACTTTAGGCCGGTAGACATGATTTACAAAACATTCAATGTTTTTTCATCTTCTTCATTTTTTTTCATCAACTTGATGAAAAAATATTGAAAGATTTGCAAATCATGTCTACCGGCCTAAAGCTAAAGACCCAATAGTTGAAAACTATGTGTGATAGTACATTTTACTTCTTTGTAAACCCGACATTTTCTCATAGAGAAGGCTTTCCCTAAAATTGTTGATAAGGGTTTGAGGCCTGTTAGAATTGTGAAAACATCCCCTGTCAGTGACTTCTTCTATTCTATACAGTGTATTCTCATACATACATAGCATATTGGCTTCCATAAACCCCTCGACTCTTCTTCCAAGATCTATCTACCTGCGGCTAGTCTTATCTGCTTATTAAGGACCAAGAAGCTAGAATAGGGTCAGAAGACAATACTTTAACATTCTTGATCCAATTATCTTGGTCTTTGTCCCACACCCAAACCCAATCTTTTTTTAACAGCTGTCTTAGTAGACTTGTTACATCTGATAACTGAAGTAAATTACATACAGTGGTTCCTCATTCCTATAAATCTTTCAACTTCAACTTCACTTCAGTTTGCACGAAAATATACTTTTGCTTGTCTAACGTAACAATTGATTTTGATAACCATGGTAATAAAACCTTTTCTTATCTTTCATCATGTTCTATCTTACAACTACCAATTGTATTTTTATTTAAACTGACTTAAAAACATAACTAAACGAATAGTTTATTTTTCATATATGCCATAAAAAGTCATATCTACACAGAATCACATTGTTCTGTTTATTGTACTCAATATCAATAAAAATTGCAGGTGTCACATGGTCATCCGGTAGTTCGTGAGAGTGCTATAAATAATACAATAAATATTAAATATTAGTATTCAGAACTGGACTAACGATTATCCATATGACTCCATTTTTATCTTCCTGGGGTTTTAAGTGGTTTATTCTTCATACTTTATGAAGTTATATTGAGGAGATGAGTGAAGAACTCAACTTCCCTTTAACTTCGAGAAAGAAAAACTTTTTATTTATGAATTAATGAAGTACATGACTAAGAAATGGGAAATTAAAGCCCTCATCTACGACTGTTATTATATCCCTATCCTACATATAGATTTATGAGATCATTTGTCTTCGAAAAAAAAAAGTTCTTTTTTTTGGCTAGAGATTCGCCTATCACAAGGCCTGAAGCATCTGTTTTGAATCTAAATTTTTAAATTTTCATTTATTGCGTCTGTATTAGCGGATAAAATTTCACCTTTGTGTTTTTAAAAGGATAAATTTACAAAATTTAGCTGAGAGTTTAGATGGTGGCAACTTAAGATGAGTGTGAAGACAGGCCGTAATATAAGGTGCATAAGGTGATATTTCATCATAAATTCTTAACACAATTTGAAATTATCCATAGAGTTTTAAATGTTAATATAAAATTTAAATTTAGGTTTTATAAAATTTATAGTTTGTTTATTTTTATTAAAGAAAATTCCTGAGTGTATTCGCCTATATTGAGTTGGAAGTTATTGATAACTATTATAACTCCGTCGATATACAGCGAAACTCCATGAGTTTACTTCTAGCCTCCAAAGCTGTATAAATTTTATATAAATATATGAACTGAATCAA
>KZ807918.1:51542-65832 GCA_000696205.2 Oncopeltus fasciatus
ATACAATTTAATTACATGACTACAGTTTAAGTCATTCATTGCTACTCATGCTGGTTCGGTAATCCATCAGGGCTACTTAGCTTTTTCATTAAAAATTCTATATATTGATTTTATTATTGAAGTTTTATTATAATGGTTAATTTAATCATTGTTTAGGAATAAATGGTGAAATTTTTAGCAATGGAATATTAGGATTGAAGAAGTAATTGGGGTTCTGTCAAAATTTTGTTATAACAAATACAAAACATAATTGTCTTCAAAATGTGAATTTAAAAAAATATTCACTGATGTTTCATTGTAAGCCATTTTCAGGAATATAAATAGAATTACAATGTTGTGATAAAAGATTAGAAATACTTAGTTGTTCAATAAGTTTTGCGGTTCGATAAGAGGCCCTCTCTTACACCCTGTTGCTACTAGCCTAAATTTTTTTGTTATGTTAGTACACTCTTCATAGGAACATATGGTTTCATTTCAATCAGTCTATTTATTATTTTTTCATGAGCTATTTAGTATTGACGGGCCACAGTATTTTTTTACAATGGAAAAAATCAAGTACCGTGCAGTAATTGAAATTTTATTTTTGGAAGGTTTAAAAACAAAGGAAATTTATGAACGAATTTCGAAAGTGTATAAAGACTCTTTTCCTACGAATATTAGAACAGTAGAAAGATGGGTTGCTGAATTTAAACATGGTCGTACGAGCATTGAAGACGATCCACGTCAAGGACGTCCAAAAACAGCAACACCTAAAATCGTTGAAAAAATACAGGAACACATATTGAAAAATCGTCGAGTGACTGAGATTTAGTAGGAACCTTTGGCATCTCATTGGGCGGTGTAAGCAACATTTTAACTGAAGTATTGGGTTTCCGAGAGCTATGTGTACAATGGCTGCCGCGTTCGCTAACAGTGGAACAAAAACACAATCGAATGCGACTTTCTCAGCAACATTTATAGCGTTTTCGAAAGGATAAAGTGGATTTCGTGCATCGATTCATCACTATGGATGAGACTTGGGTCTATCACCATGATCTTGAATCTGAACAAGAAGCTAAAGATTTGTGTGAACCTGGTTCTTTGGCTCCAAAACGAGTTTGTGTCTCGAAATTGGCAAAAGAGGTTTTAGCATCAGTTTTTGGGATGGGAAAGAAATTTTGTTTAGTGGATTACTAGCAAACTGGTAAAACAATAAATTCTGAATATTATTGTAACCTGGTCTAAAAGTTGAAAGAATATAATCATGAAAAAAAAAAAAATTTCTCAGTCTCAACCAAAGTCAAAACCGACATTTTTTCATCAGGACAATGCACCATATCACAAGAGTATTAGTTAAAATCCATGAATTGTTACAGCATCCACTTTATTCAGCAGATTTGGCCCCTAGTGACTTCCATCTGTTTCCAGAGCTAAAGAAATTCATGTGTGGAAAAAGGTTTTTCACCAAATGATGAGGTCATAACAGTTGTGGAAATGTATTTTACTGCCCTTCCACATTCTCACTCAGGGTTCAAATCCATAAATTGGAATCTTGTTGGAAGAAGTGTTATGCTGCTCAGTAAAATAAATACACAACAAAATAACATCAAATATTTTGAGTGGACTTGTATTAAGGGTTACACGGACATTCTTACGGGGAAAACGTACAATGAGTGTGTTCATGAGCGGAATTTCGACAGCGATGGACTGGAGACTACCAAGGTTTAAACGCCAGTAATTCTCAGTGACCTCAAAGGTGTGGGCGTAAATACTGACTTTCCCTGTTACCAAAGAGAAATAAACTCAAAAGACTCCGATAATGCCAGCCGAACACTTTCCCTGGAATAGCTCCAACCGTATCCATATTTTGGGGAAAAGTGGGGGAAGATTTGTGGAAAAGAAAACTCTTGTTTCATACCATCTTCTGATAGCTAGTAAGCTCGCACTACTAAGGTATTCGGCCATTTTCGTCTGTGGTGCTGAATAAATTAAAAGGCTGCCCCAGTACAATCTTTGTTCATAGATGTACAAGTCTAAACGAACTATTGCTAGGAATTTTTTTTTTTGTAATTACAACTACTGGCCATACAGTTTTAATTAATAGTAATTTTTCGTTGAAATAATTTGTTCACATGATCAATCATTTATTCATCAATACAACATTTCAACCCATATAATGTTTTGTATCTTTGTCTAAGATGTCCACCTGCAGCAATTTTTTTTTTTTTTAAATACTCCGTCATTTATGTCGAATAGATTCCTCTTGAGGTTTAGCGAATTTCTTAGTGAGTCGAGAGGTGGAATGATTAGCGAATTTCAAGGCATGTCCTGGTGGAGGAGGAATGGGCCAGCTGCCAAGACTCAGAGGTATAAAGAGGCTGGACAGAACTCCAGCAGTCAGACATGCTGACTTCACTGCTCCTGTCCGGGTTGGCTTTGGCCGCTGCTCGCCCTTCCCACCATCCATGTGAGTAACCTAGACTAGACTTACAGCAGTCAGTAGATATATTTCCCAAACTATGTGAGATCTTTCTACGACTCCGTTCGTATGCGGTCAACTTGCTTCAAATCTCTGTAACTCGAAACCTTTTCAATCCGAAATAAACTAGTAACTCAATCAATTGAGGTAAAATCCTGCGTACAGAGGGACCCTTATTGTATGGTAGGACTCTTTAGCATTTCATCACGTCACTTGAAAAAAAAAGTTATTCTTGTGCCATAATGTGCATTTAATTCTTAATAATTTAATACCAGAATAATTCTTCATTTATTTCCAAATAATGAGTGCATCTTTTATTTGAGAGCGTTTATATGTGTAAAATAAAAATTTTATTTTATAGAAATGTTTTAGCTTAATGAATTTTAAATTTTTACATATTGTAGTTTAGTCTTGAAGGGTTTTATAGACAAAAATATATGTATTTTACATAAATATTTTTTGAAGACTGATGACAATCTCAATTCTAATAGATTTGTTCAATGAGGAAGGACATGATGAAGGTTTCAGGTCTATTTTTATTACAAATTGTGCAACGTGTCTTCCATTTTTCTTAATTTATTTTCATAAAATATAGAAATTGGGGTATTTCCAATTACTTTTGAACTATATTCGTCTGAAGTCTATAATTAGAATACTTCTAGCTAAGAAGAAATTCCTTCATTAAGTTTTTAAAAGAAGCAGTGCACTTGGTATTTCGGCATTATCATTTTCTTACAAATATCTTATTGTCCAATGTTTAACAGGCTTTAAACGTGTTAGTCAAGCCTCTTCTTATCGAGGATGTCTTATTACAGAACTTAAGACATAGACACGATTAAAAAAAAAAAAGTAGTCGGAACCGTTATTTATAAATATCGTTTTAAGTGAACAGGAAGTGATCCCCTAGGGCTAACCCGATGACTGTTTACATAAAGATTACAAGAGATCCAACTTAATCCTCCATAGCACTATGAGCAAGTGTCCTTTCCAAGCTCACACATGATCCCTCAGAGTGATAAGTAAGGGAACAAAGCACTCTTAGTACTTAAAAGTGCAACATGAAGAGAAATACTGTGTGGTATAAGTCGTTTAGTCAGTATAAGCACTCTTGAAATTCGTTCTTCACACATAAGCCGTGTAAACTAGATAGTTTTCCCAAGTAGGTTGGCTGAATTTTGTAATGGGAAGTAAATGAATGGATCTTTCTCGGAGAGAATAAGGATTAAACGTATCTTACTCTCATTTGACAACAGCCAATCCAAGTAAGTAACCATAGGTGAGGCTTAGAGTGGACTGACTCACCTGCGATAGAGTGGATAGCACAAGACTGACGCCTGACGAGGACTGAGATAGATAGGTCATATCAGCTGATTTAACAATGCTCTTAGCAGCTGGTCATTCCTCTAGGAGGTGAAGGTCATGCTCTGGTCCAGGAGGACACCATTATCTTGCGCTCTCCACATCTGTATTTCACGTATTATCATATTGATTTCCTCAATATTAACGATTTTTTAGGCGTCTGCAATATATAATACATAAGATACCACCTCTCTTGAGTCTAAATCTTATAACATTAGCGCATGTCACAGCACAAGGAACAAAAACTTGTCTATATGCTAAAGACGAAAATAACGGTGAGGTTTGAGAACGATTATTTTCTCGATTAATAACAGTCAACTAATATAACTTTCCTATACAATTAGGTTAAGTTACTACCATTGCTTGTTAAGTAATCATTTTACTGATTTGGAACTCACATGTTTAAATAGTGAGCAAAAAAGTTTCGAATTTTTTTAGCAAAGTAATATTATATTTCAAAATTATATTAACAATAAAATGACTACTAGGGTTAGAAGAAGAAAAATAGCAATGTGGCTCTTTTGAGAAGATATTTTTATTACTAGTTTTCCAAAGTTTAGCATCTATCAAAATAGATCTACAAAATTTATAGTAACAAACCCAAACCTAAGACATAATAAAGTTTTCGTTTATTTCTTGCATATTTCTTCCTAGAGTGTGAACATATTCAACTCGGTATAACAGTTCACATTGAAAAACTTTTCCAATTTGGCATTTTTCTTTTTGTAATTGGTGAATGAATTGTTTTTGACTGAAATTAAATTTCGTGGGAGGAAAGAAGGGATTTAGGAAGACTAAGTTGAGTAACCGTAATAGCTCTGTTACTTTTATCACTATAAAAATAATTAAAAAACAAAATAGATGTAAAATTTAATTTAGCAATTTTAACAATTTATAGTCCTGGCTGGGGCAGTTAGATTTTTTATTCTGTTATTTTTCAAAATTTTTATTCTATTAAAGTTGTACAAAATACGCTTAATAAAAGCTATTAATATTAAGTAGGAGGGTTGAGTGTCACCCCCACCACTCCCCTCCAGCTTGCCATCTTCAACGGCATTATTTTTTGTCACTATTGTACATTTTGCCTTCTCAGATCAAATTAGTCTCTTACTCTTATTTATGTCTATCCCTAATGAAACAAGTAAAATCTGCTAATAATAATAATAACTCATAAGCGGTGCTTTTGTTCGTAGATTCATTCTATAACTTAGCTTATTCAAATGACTGTATATTTGTATTACACATTAGTTTCTTTCAAATTAGTTGTCTAATCAGATTTTTAATACACCTATAAGATTGAAAGAATTCTATAAGTGCTCTTTTCACTTGTTTATTTAGTTACCTAAGATCTTTTTGTTAATTATTTCTACCAATTGCTCAATATTCTTTGGAAATTATTATTTTATTATTTTTAATTTTTTTTTTCGCAATTATTGAATATTTATAATAAACTAAAATGGCCGTAATTTTAGGTCAAAATATGGAAAATATTCGTGTACTAACAGTCTGTCGAAATTCTTTCATTGGAAGAAGAAATACCGTTTCAATTAATAATCAGCCAAAACAAAGCCTAATACGCATTGTAGTGCTCATAACAATAAAAGCAAGAAGTTCTTTGCTTAGAAACAAGTGATGGGACAAAGAGAACCTGCCTTCCATATAACCAGTTAGTTAGTGCCTCCTTAGTGAGGAAGGATTGTCTACAGACAGCTCACTATTTTAGGCACCATAACACTAGGCAAGACTTCATTTTTTCAGGACCTGCGCACCAGAATAAACATCAAAATGCGACACTTTGTAGTAAATGAAGTAGCTATATCATTAAAATCCATTAATATTGCTTTGAGGAAGTAAAATAAGATGGCGATTACCTGAGAGATCATGCCTCTTCTCTTTTAGCTCTCTATCAAACGTTCAAATTCGCACGCGGAAGCCTAGCAGTAGGACATCAATTTGAAGGTGAATTTTTAATTATCTACGCTTTCGTCTGAGTCCTAAGCTCCGGGATATTCCTAAGCTCTGAAGATGAAATCGTGGATCTTCAAACGGGTCAGCTAATGAATGAAAAAATTCTACAAGGCTTGAAGTTATAAAAGCCCTGATCATAATTGTTCGTTTGTGGAGAGTTGAAGCACATTCGTGCCAGGACATCGAGCGAAAGCAAAATGAACTGTCATTTATCAGATGACGCGGATCAATGTGCCCTTCTCACTTTGGAGCAGCTGACTAGGACCCACACATCCTCACATCTTTTACAGCTGAACACCTTACTATGTCAGAGTTAGGTTCGATTCTACAGCGCTGCTAAGAGAGTTAACAGGTCAATCCTTAGAATCCTCTAAGATCTATTGAACAATGAAGTTACTGTTCTTCGCAAGAGTGTATCTCTCAAATCTTGGCTATTGATTGGCTAAAGATGTAAGCTTCTTTCCAAAGATATTTTCTTTATTGTGAGATTTCGAATTAAAAAAAACTCGAATAAAATTATTTCTATGGCTCCCGTAACATTGACTTTAAAAATACACTAATAAATATTACTATCGACAGTATACTATTTAATGTAGTATGTCATATTAAGCATGTAGCACTTACGTTTGGCATTTTTGTTGAGATCAGAAGTCAATAGACAATTACAGGTAAATTAACGGGAACATTACTACCTGATATCTCTGGTTTCAAAAATTGTATTGATTTATTATGAAAAAATACTTTTTTTTTTTTTTTTTTTTTTTTTTGGGATATTGATGTCGTTTCAGTGGAGGAGGATGGCCGAGGGCTCTCAGCGTGGACTGGCTGGGGACCAGGGAATGGGATGGCTATGTTCGCATCTAGCTCGGCTGACCAGGATCCCTGGGCAGTACCCCCCGTCTGGAAGTTAGGTCAGGACGACACTCCACGACCTCTAGAACGGAATGTACCACAGCACAAGAAGGAGCCCAAGAAGAAGCACAGGCACCAGGAGGACGAAGATGATGACTACTCAGACGAAAGTGGAGGTAATGATAATAGAGCAATGCTATAAATTAATATTTCAAACTGATTGGGTTTTGTAATTCCCTTTTTTCTTTCAATAGACTGATTTAACTTGATTTCCAAATTCAGAAAATGTTCTTCAAATAGTTTCTATTAAGCTCTGGCAATAAACAGACACAATTAGAATTGGAAAATAATAACAAGAGGTACTCATCTGATCGTGGATTGCACTACCTGGAACATACAAGGGGATTCCCCGTTTTTGGACAGCTATTCACTCGGAGAGATCCATCTATAGGAGAGACTCCTTTGTAGGGCTTACATAATTAGCTGACATAAACCTGCTCCACCCAAATACCCAATCAATTTAGCATTTATCTTTCTTTGGCTTTTCATTGGAGCAAAACAGTGGCACGTAAACATAAGACGGTTTTAGTTTCTGACAAGTGGGCATTGCCACAAATGAGTATAAAATTAAATTGGTAATTGCCTGATCGTACAGTTGGCCCTCACCAAAGCCTAAATTATGTAGAGATTGGTAAACCGACTAACGTTTACTTAAACTAGTAATAATCAACGAGTTTCTGACATTCTTAGAGTTTTTTTCCTACTCACTCCATCACCACCCACAAAGGAAGTGGCTATGAATTTCATGGACGGAACGTGAGGAGCAAACCCTATAAAAGACGTAAGGTTCCAGAGGACGCCACGTCTAATACCCTAGTTCTTAAGGATACAGGAGTTTCCACTTGTCTCTAGCGGCTCGGGATAGTCACACATGCTCATATTTATATACACTTGTGACAAAAAATTCTCTCATGCGGAGAATAGAATCGAAAATTGTAACCTAACTTAAAGTCTGGAGTAACAAAGGCGTTAGATACGACAAAAAATTATGTCACAGGACAATCAGTCCCAGTTAGACAACTATCCCAGGTGCACACACATACAATGTATAAATGCAGTATGTTAGCTTTATCTATGATTTCGCAGGCAGCCGAGCGAACGCCTCCTTCAACGCCTGGTTCCCGATCCTGCTGGGTGGCTATCCCGGACGAGAGGAGGGCGACACCAGGAGCAGACAGGGCAATCCTGGCGAGCCTGGGGTAGCAGCGGTGGCCAACAGTGTGAACCACGCCAAGAGTGGAGTGGCCAACAGTCACGCCATAGTCTACTCGGGCGAGCCAGGCTTCCCGCAAGCCCTGCGACGAAGGAACAACTTCTACAGATGAGCGATCTGCCCAACCACAGTCATATTAGACCTGCTTGTAAGCTCCTTCTGATCTCGTACGCTACTACACTACTTATATGACTGACCTACCACCAATAAGAGGAATATCCATTTATTTCCGTTACGTGAGCTCAAGAGTATTTAGAAAAAACCTAATGTTATTAGTTTAAGTAGATATTACTGTATTAAATATATAAATATAGGTTTTTTTTAGTTTACATTTTTTTTTCAATCCTTCACAATAGTTTATAATTTATTAGCAATATCACTGATCGGCTACAGCAAAAGCCCCCTGAACTCAAGGAACAAGGATTCAGTGGTCACAGAGCCAATTTTCTTTCAGTTTGTGTCTGTGCTTCTGTTTGTCATTGAATAAAGGAGTATTGGTAAACTGATGGGAATACAAAGCGCTAATTATTATTCAGTGCTATTTTACATTGGATTGAAGATAACTAATCAGCTGAAATGGAGAGCCGACAACGCAACTTCATGATACTCAGAATTAACACAAACCCAAAATGTTTTTCTCCGTTACCTATACCGGGACTAATTTACATAATCATTTAATTATTAATTTGTTCAATAATGTTAAATTTTAAGTCTCTGGTTAATTTTTTTATTTTTTCAGCAAAGAAAGAAAGTGCTATGGAAAGACAGTTAAAAGAGGAAGAAAAAATTCTTTTTTTTTTCATTCCTGCTTATATCAATAATGTTAAATTTTAACTCTCTGGTTAATTTTTTTATTTTTTCAGCAAAGAAAGAAAGTGCTATGGAAAGACAGTTAAAAGAGGAAGAAAAAATTCTGGAAAGTGTAGCTGAGAAGAAAGCTTTAATGGGTGTTGCTGAACTGGCTAAAGGTATTCAATATGAGGATCCTCTAAAAACAAGGTATTATTTGAACTTGAATTTAATTTGAAAAGTGAAAATTTTCAATTTAGTAAAATTTGAAAAAAAAAGTTNCCTTCACAATAGTTTATAATTTATTAGCAATATCACTGATCGGCTACAGCAAAAGCCCCCTGAACTCAAGGAACAAGGATTCAGTGGTCACAGAGGCAATTTTCTTTCAGTTTGTGTCTGTGCTTCTGTTTGTCATTGAATAAAGGAGTATTGGTAAACTGATGGGAATACAAAGCGCCAATTATTATTCAGTACATTACAATTAATTACATTGGATTGAAGACAATTAATCAGCTGAAATGGAGAGCTGACAACGCAACTTCATGATACTCAGAATTAACACAAACCCAAAATGTTTTTTTCCGTTACCTATAGCGGGACTAATTTACATAAATCATTTAATTTTTAATTTGTTGAATAATGTTAAATTTTAAGCTTCGTATTCTTTTTTTTTGTTTTTTTTTTTGTTTTTTTGGGTGAAATTGGAAACATGTTTTTTGGGGGGGTTTTTTAAACTAATGTTCAATTTACTTAGTTTTTCCACTCTTAATATGAGATCATTCCCTCCGGGATTGAAGTATTATCTGTAGATTCATAGATATCTTGCTAAGTGAGCTTCATTTGCATTTCGTGTATGACTAATGTTTGAAAAGCAAATATTACATAAAAATTAGTGAAAGCAAAAAGTAAGCTGATGGGAATCTGAGTCCAATACTAGTCTCTAGCATGCACAGAATACGTCCCGTACTTCAAAATAAGCTTCTGGTAAATCCTTGTAATACACCTAAGTTTGAATCAGATGTTCGCAATATACACACCAAAATAAAAACCTACTCAGTGGTTAAAATCAGACATTGACGTAAAGGTTAGTTGAAGTGTGACTTCTCAGGCGAATCCTTCTAGATAATATAATTTCGCTCGTAGAAAAGACATCAAAATCAAGCTGACACATACAATGTCCTTATTCGTCTCGAAGATACAATTTTTTCTCAAAAGATGAATTATGGATGCCAATAAATTTTTGCTAACACTTACAGGTGCTGCATCTTAGCCTCCCATTCGCATTTCTATACGTTAGGGTAGATACAGATACAGATGTCTGTCGGATTACAATATCCAATCCCTCCATTAGCCACTGAATGGCTGTGAGCGGTGCCGTTTGTAGAGGATATGTAGGGTAGAGAAGTGTTAGAATATTGAGTTCTGGCCAAAACAAAATGACGTGATGAGCATACAGATATTCTCCGAACACTGTTGTAGAAAGCCTTCGTTCACAACAAACACAGTTCATATAATATTTATTTCATTGCAGATAGTGTTAAGTGAAATCAAGATGTTTAGCTTTCTCATTTTAATGAACTCAAAAGTTGCTTAATTTCCGAAATTAATCGGCTCTTCTGAGAAGATTCCATTACGTGAGACAATTGCAGGGCTCCTCAATCGAAGCGATATTCTTCCTCAACATCCTCATCTCAATGCCCCCTTCGAAATCCCAACCTACCTGCTCATCCGCAAAACAAATCAGGTTAACAAAATATATATACCAATACACACACATAAATATATACTTATTCATTGTTGACTGGTGTGTTACTTCAGAAAGAAAGCATAAATATCTAGCGTAGAAGTTAACGCAGATGAAACGAAATACATAATAATAAGGCGTGAACTACAAATAGATATAATACAAAATGTAGAAAATTAACCTTTCTAAAAATAGATCCCCTCAAATTCCCCGCGTCTCATATCGAGGAACTTTGGATTTTTAACCTTAACTGTCAGGATTCATCGAATCGGAACACATAAATTTCATGGCTTCCCTTGAGTACACTGTGTATATCAAGCACAAAAGTATTTAATAAGCCTTCATCTCTTTATCCTAACTCCATAAAAATGTCCACCCTAACTAAAGTATCAAAAGCCATCCCCCATGATATCCTCAAATATATTCCAAAACATGATGAAATCAGTTATAAACTTCCCTAATTCGTAGCATCTTATGAGGAGTTATAACAAAATAATTGTACGACTGACATTACAGAACACCATTTTATCCGTTAGTTAATTTTTAAGGCAGCTATGTGTCATCTGGAAGGCCCAAATGAAGACATGAATGAACTCATAGAAAACCAGAGAAAAAACTTTGCTGACAACCGCAGGACCTAAACAGGACATCAAGTCTGAGGTAATTTACAACAGAACAGTGGAATTCTCGAACCGCTCAGACCAGAAACTAACTACTGTTACTACGATGTAAGTTATACAATTTAGAAGGAGCACTATTAAATGTCTTAACTTTACAACTGGAAATCCACACAAGTGTGTACTTCAAGAAAGGACATTTATGGTGTATTTATTTCTGAGTATTCACTCAACATAAGGTGCTCACTTAGCATAAACTTTAGACTACCTAATCATACACAAGTTACATACAATAAATACCAACATCCAACAATCATCAAGAAAATTCTACTCTACTCTAATTATTTTAACTTACAAAAAATTTTGTGTACTATCCAAATTTAAGGCCTCCACAGTTAGAACAGCAAGTTTTTCAACAACTACATTTTCTAACAAAAATTACCTGACACTGTTTTTATGAAGACCTTCACGAAATCATTTCAGTATACCGTTTGAAATTACGGAAATTTAAATAAAAATTCAAAACAAGAAGGACAGAAATGCACACATATGTACAGTACTCTCAAATATCAAGAACAAATTAATTCTTTAACTCAATTAGTTTCTAAACTAATGGACTAATTTTTAGAATCAAGTTACAATCTCCATACCCCAGCAAACCTAGATGTCTAGAGTTTACTGCTTTAGAAAAATATCTTCCTTATTGTCTGGATTCAAAGAATTGTAAATGGATTGTAGATACAAGTTCTTTGTAAAATTATATTAATTAACCCTAAAATTGTTTCATATTCATGCCATTGTCAAGGAGAGATTTTTTTACCCAAAAGGTTCGGAATATACTTTGCTCTCATCACAAATAGTGTATATAGGAATTTCCTAAAACAAATTATGTTATAATTTATTTATAATGTTTATTTTTAAATTCTCCAGAAGATATGATATTAAGATATCATCTATTAACCTCATTGTTTGATGTCTTAATAAGTTAAGACATCAAACAATGAGGTTAATAGATGCTTACATTAATTTTAAGACAAATAGACTAGAATATGACGGTACAAAACTTTTATTAATCGGGATAAAAAATAGTCTTTGGATTTTTTAGAGAATAATCCTCAAGTTTGATTGGATTTCAAATTTTCATTTTAATTAATACATATAAGTAACTTTAAATAATTTAAGGGATTATTTATTTAGAGGCAGACTATTAATACTTTGATGATTAATAATGATGATTCTGATGAATTTAAATAAAATCTTCAGTCTAATTTTAAGGGAACTATTTGAAAGCCAACCGTAAAGGCATCCATTGTCCCTCGACTAGCCTTGCCTTGCAGTGCTCTCAGTGAATATGTGTATTATTAGTTCCGCAGGTTCTACAAATCGGAGGGCTCTCGCCATGAAGCTCCCTTGTGCACTTACCAGAGTCTGCAAAAAATAACTTTCTCATCCCTGCTTTCTCTTATGGAGCTCTTCCATTTATTTACATATTTATTTATTGTATACAATAAATACAAGGGAGTAGAATAAAAAAATCTTATTACCTTAGCCGGGACTAGAACCCGGATCTCCTGCTTTCAGGCAAGTATGCTGGCCATTGCACCACCGAGGCAAGTATGCTGACCATTACACAGCCTCGGAATTAAATGCCAAAATTAATATCAGCATTTATTTCTTGTAGTTTGCCCCCGGATCAATGGTATTCCATTCATTTTTCAGGCTATTTCAGCTGAACTACTGTCATCTATTTTGTTATAATAATTGCAAGAATGTGTGGCTTCCTTCGCTAATTTATCTACTTTGATATTTTCACTAATGCCACAATGCCTGAGTATCCATATGAAACTAACAGTTTGATTATGTTTTACTAAGTCATATAGCCATATAGTGTGCATAATACATTACATACATAATACTGGAATTGATAGTAAAAGTATTTTAGAATTGCTTACTTACAGGTAGATAAGTTCCCGCTTTCTAGTAGAATTGTATTTTGCAATTTATTTATGGCTTGCAACTCTGCAGAATAGTTTGAACACATAGAAAACAGATTAAACTTAATATTTCTGTTCTGCCATAGTAAAGCTGCTTCCACAACCTTTTTCTTTTTTAGACTCATTGGTGAAGATAGATCGTAATTAAAGATACCATTGGAGAGATTTGACCGTGGAGGTTATTAGTAGAGAGTTTGTTGGGGTTGGGTCCAGGTTGATAAAAAAAAATACAGTTAAAAAAAATGTAGTTATATTTACTGCTGACGTTCCGGCTTACATTGTAAACCATCTTTAGGGCAATCATGAAGGCAAGAGGGGACATGTTGTCGCCTAGAAGAAATCTGTATGAAAATGAACCAGTCTAATCTATCAAGTTTGAAAATTGAGCTTGACAATTAAATCAGTCTAAAGCTTTTCACATCATTAAACAGTGTATCTCTTTTAAGAGTAGGAATAACTACAGATTTTCTCCATTGATTAGGCATTATTCCAGATTGATATATGTCTATAGCTGTCAATTGAGTAAGCTCTAGGAATTTTGCCCAATCCATGGGTATTTACCCAGATTATGGAGAATTGTTATACAGGTGAAACCTATTCAATAATTGTTTATAAATGAGGAAATGTTCACAGATATGAAAGTCTTCAAGGATACACCAGTGGAACAAAATACCAGTCATAGGTCATTGGCTGATTTGGTTCCCATTCTTATTCACAAATTTGTAGGGGATGTATTATTTAATATTATTAGATCACTGTCATCTATAAAAATTTCAAAAATTTATCCCTGTGAATTTTCCAATGTTGTGGAATCTTGCCACAAAGTCGAGATTGCATTATAGTCTCCTAACATAAAATCAGGCCAAGGAAGTTGTTCAAACAGTTTTTTTAACACTGCTCTACAGTGAAGTGATCTACCAGCGTAAGGTAAGGTGGACAAAATGTGACGGGAGATAAGACACAAACAGCTATGGCCTGAAGACTAGTGGTGAGAGATAGATGGCTGCAGGCTAATCTATTATGCACGAGAATAGAGTCCTCCAGATGAGATAAGCCTCTCCGTGAAGTCACATCTATATTTCACAATTATTTATTTAAAAATGTATATTGGGGTTTAAACGAGCTTCCTGTATACGTGCTATGTAATTGCCAATATTCTGAGATGAACTATTCCATTTATGTTAAATTGCATTATCATAAAGGTTATAATTCAATAAAATATTATAATAAATA
>KZ807918.1:75701-111171 GCA_000696205.2 Oncopeltus fasciatus
CAAGAATAAAAATATATTTCTTCTTCTTCTTCTATACACCCCCAAATAGTCTTTCGTTGCAATTAATTAACCTTCTCCCAAAGTAATGGTAAATTTCAAATTCCTCCTTTCATAAAACAGCTGAATTTAACTGACGAGGAACCCGTTCGATGAGGATTGCGCCTGACTTGGCTTGTCGAAACATATCTGTCTCTCTCAGACAGTTGTCCAGAGATCTAAAGAGGTGGTGAGTAGCAGGTGAGAGGTCAGAGGAACTTGGTGGATATGGCAAAACTTCTCAGCCATCTTGGCCTTTTAGCAGAGCGTGTCATTGAGGCCCATTTCCTATTAATAATGCCGAGATCGATAAGCTTCGAGTGGCAATGGCCCAATGTTGTGGAGTGCCTTTCTACAGTGATAGTTTGACCTTTATTCAGAATCTCCAGCAGATTTCTCATTTTTTTTTTAATAAGGATGGATATTGTCAAAAATTAGTGGCTAATGTGGTCTTAAATCAGAAGAAGGCAATGAACGTGAAAGATAAAATTATTTTTAGGAAGTCTCAAGCTGTTTGGGAGGGAAGAATGATGGGAACAGTCAATCTTCGTTGCTAAATTCTTAAATACATTATTCAATATGCGTTTCCTGTAAAATTTTATCAAACATAAATGTCCAGAAAAATTATTGGCCCCAATTTGTCTATACTTTTCCATAATACTAATTATAATGGAGAGTTTACGAATACAAATTTTGGTTTGAAATGGAAAGCGTAAATAGGGACGTAGGTATCTGTACGTACTGTAAAAGTTTAAAGCTTACATAGCTCTCGAAGTTACATCCGTAAATATTTCTAAAAATGATATAAAAATAAATGTCTCCGTAAAACTAGTGATAACTGAAATTCTCTCTTTGAACCACATTCCTTTCGACTAATTTTAGCCATCCTCGAACTTAATCAAGAGTGACTTGAATAGTAACTTAAGAATTCAAACCATGATGGTAATTGTGGTAAAGTAATCCCTTATTTCATTATTAATTTGTGTTACGAGTATGTCGATAATCCTATATCGAAAAAATGGGAGGTAAAAGTAAGGTACAGTTTAAGGTTTACAGCAAGTGTTGTGTATAAGAAAACATATGTAACCAGTTTTAAGAAAATTATATTAAATTGTTCAAGTGTTGTTGAATTATATAAAATCTGTTTTCCATTTATTCCTTTAACGTTCCAAATTTTATTGAATAAGTTACAATTTGAATCGTACAGAGAGCAAGCAAAACAAATATCACTAGCTCTTCCCGGCTGAGGTAGTGATATTTGTTTTGCTGGCTCCCTGTACGATTCAAATTAATAGCTTAGGCGAACTTTTATATCTCTATGTTTCTATTGAGATATAAAAGTTGCGCAATACCATGGGTGCTTATAATACAGTAATTTTTTTCTACCTCCTTCCACATACTCTCAATGATGCATGGTATGTAGTTAAAGAAAACAAAAAAAAAATTAACAGAATCTCTTATTCCTAGAATCTGATTATTAAAAAAAAACAAAAAAAAAACATTAGTTACCAAATAATCTGGGCTTTTAGAGACAAATTTCAAATGAATGTGGACCATGTTAATGGTCTTATTATTGCCTTATTATTATTGCATTGTAAGTCAGCATTATGGAGTACAAAATTTAAAAAGGCTCTAAGAAGTAGTGTTGAGGACAAGGATTTAGGCAAAAAAAAGGCATCACTTTCTTGAAATGATTGCCATCTGCCTACTCGGCCTTCGTAAGTGCGACTGAAGGGTAATCAGAGCCCTTTCTGGAGGGCCTATGGCAAGGCTGTGTCTTCGAAGGACGTCGAGGTATTTCCCAAGGACCTCCAGACAGAAGGAGCCCCACCTCAGCTATGGTAGTCATGCGTTGGCAGCTCATCTGTTTGGTTCTTCTCGCTCTGGTGATGGCGGCGCTCGCCCGGCCCTCAGGTACATGTCCTGCTTTAGATATGTCTTCTTCCCACTATTTGGTTTCAATGGGATTCCCTGTCCGATTTATGCCATTCTAACCACTCCTCTCCCATAAAAAGATGATAATTAAAAGTAACTTCAGCCAAGCATGGCAGGTACTCAGCTAATCACAAGAACACTGCAGTCTTTAAAATTTATTTATTAAATTCGACAAACATGGGCAGTGATTCCTTTTCTTTTTTTTTTAATTCAGCAATACTTTAACAGTAATTAAGATTCTTCCTTTTTCGTAGTCAATACTGTTATGTATAATTTATCAATTCATTTCTTTATTTATTATAGACAGGTGGTTGGATGATATGGTACATGGTTTTATGTTATTATTATTTGTAATTTAATTAAACATATCTGATGCGATGTCCTCCCCCCCCCCTTAAATCCGTTCGTCTCTCGCAATCCTAAAGGCAAGATTTCTTCGATAAACTAAACCTTTGCTTGAGCTATGGATGTTTAGAATGGGATGTTTGGAAGGGAAGCTAACATAAAAATAAAGTAAAAAATAAAAACAACTACTGAGTCCTTTCAATTTTACTTCGAAACGGACACAATAATTATAGATAATTTATTAATTTTAAAAAGCCAAACTGTTTTAAAATAATATAATTCACGCAGAAGCTACTAAAATTAAGGATATTTCTCATTTTATGTGAGTAGAGAACAAATTTAAAAAAATAGTAGTGACCTATATTGGTTTGTATATTCGATAGATATTGAAGTTAAGAGCTAATAGTGATAACAAACAGTGAGATGAAGTTTGACTTTCTTATTTAAAATTTTAAACTTCTTCATAAATACCTTATGAAACTTTTAAAAATTGCATGGTACAAATGCTCCATAAATACCATAAACACTTTATATAGCATATATATTATTTTTAATATTCAAAGAACAGAAAATTTCTATTTTGTCTTTCTATAAACAACCACTTAAAGTGTGCTTTAAACAACCACTTGAAGTAATTTCGTTTTAAGTTCTGACATACATAGTTTTTTACCTAGCTTAGGTTAAATATATTAAAACTAAGTGGTGAGTTAAAAGACCTTGTTGTAGGTTTTAATAACAAAATACTGTCTAAAACATTCCCTTTTGTGGCATTACAGATTACACATTATAACCATACAAATTTTTTCTCGTCTTGTCTACAAATTTTGAATGAAAGATTTGCAGTCAGTCAGTATACAATTCCATGCCCAATAAAACTTAAAAATAAACAGAATATTCTAAAACGTATATATTACCAACAAATAAATATTTACTACTTTTGTAAATAATTGTTGAAATTTTCACCAACTAAAATATTTTAGAGGATATTTTAGAACAAGTAGAATCAAAGTTTGGTATATAGAATGATCCATTTCTTGGAACAAGTCACAAATTTCGACAAGTAATGCACATAAATTTTCTTTAAAGGAAGAGGAGGAATTGCTAAAGGGTTTTGGTGGCAAACAGGTATAGTTGGCTATGCGACTGAAATTTGATTCCATTTTAAGCAACTAAATATGGAGTCTCTTTAAATATTACGATTTACTAGCAAAATTGTAGTTTTATAGAAAAACTATAAACTATATTTTGCTGCTTGGGCCTATTTCATCAATAGTATGCCATATTAAATGTCCTGCAACGCCAAAAATAGGCTCCAAATTTCTTTGGTCCTGATATAATAAGACTTATTCGTACCTATCAGTGACCCATATACATGTATGTATCTATGTGTGTATATGTGTATGTATATATGTATATATATATATATATGTATATATATAACCAATATNATCTATGTATATATATATATATATATATTTTTTTTTTAAATGTATGATATGTTAAAGTTACATTCTTAATCATAATTTTAATATCTTTTTTAAATTTTATAAAATTTAGGTTATGAAAATGCATTTTACACCTATTTTGACCTAACCTTTTTTTAAAAGCGAAATTAAGCGAAAAATATTAGTATTTATAATTTTCATCTACCTCTAATCGTCCTCCTCCACTCGCTAAAAATGGAAAATAAAGTACTTCTATAACTACAATGTAACGAACTGTAAATGAAGTAAGTGACAGTTAGGAAATAATCCCAATGGCAAAAACCTTTGCAACATTAATATAAATTAAATATGGCTAATTTTTTCGATGTCTGTTTCATTTTTATACATCCTTGCACTAAGTGATTCAATAATGTTCACTATTCACAACAATACAGAAAAATTTAGCAAATAATAATATTTAAGTGAAATAGAATAACTATAAACATATTTACAAGAGCTGGTCTGGCATCATACACTGTAATAGGCAAGGAAAGTTATTTGGGATAGTAAAAGAAGTTAAGAGGCGGGAAGGGAAAGATAAATAGTATTCTTCTTGAATATGTAGTGTGACAAAAGGGATATAAATGTCATGGTGGATTGTATGATGGGGAGAGACAGTAGGGAGCAACAACTGTTTTTCCAAGTATGATGTATTTTAGGAATTGTCGTTTTGAGGAGCTTAAGAGCAATGGTCATCAGCGCCAGAAGATGTGTTTGAGATTGGATAGGTGAGGGTCATATCACCATATGTCAATCTTGGTGGTAGAATTACCCCAGATGCCAGAAAGGGTCAAAAGCCTAAGCCACATCAAGACAAAATCCCCAGCTATAATCTGTAAAATTGCGGACGCTAGTACGCGACAATTCTGTGTGTGTGTGTAAATTTTAACAGACCATATTTTTAGCTTCCCCACTGTTGTTAGCTTGATTCCTCACGGGAAGTCTGCTAACAAGTGTTTACCGCTTCTAAAGACTATTTGTGAAAATTCATGGAAGTCTGACACAACAGTAGGAGGAGGTAAACTATTTACTCACACACACCGAACTGACAAATTGTAACTCGGCGTGTTGTTGTAAGTGAGAGGTAAGCAGGAGTACATTGTTGCAATGACTTTGGAAAGATTTGCTGTACCAAAGTTGTTTTGGTAGACAAAGATTTAATCAATTAATGCGAGGGAATAGAATAAAAAATCTAACTGTCCTAGCCAGGACTCGAACCTGGATCTCCTGCTTGCCGGGCTGGTGTGCATTTACCAATTATGCTACCGAGACAAGTCTGATAAGCTATTAAATTCCCCGCACTTGTGACGAGAGTCTAACCTCCGAGGTCAACGAATGTATCGTCTTTGCTCGGAGAAGCTGACATTGTCAAGCTGTTTAAATGACTCTCGTCATTTACATTTTATTTACCGAGCGGTCGGGTGGGAACACTCTGGCCTCAGTTGGGGTTAAGACATGACGACTTTCACAAACCAATGCCTGTCCACAAAGAGGATGAGGAAACATATCATTAATCACTGAATAGAGTCCGTGGTTCACTTCTCACGAGAGATTTCTATATTCGTTCATCTTGTAGTCTGAGAACTGAATCCCACCCTGCTTCTGCCAGGTCCTGTGAACTTAGCAAAATTCCTCTACATTAAGATCCGATAGCGGTTGGCCTTGGAATATTTAAAAGGTCTCCTTCTTAGTGGATTCCCTAGCTTTTCATTACATTCTCAGACTGATGTTTTACACATATGTACAATATATATATATACAAACAATTAAATGCAAATGANAAAAATAATATTTATAAAATTAAAAGGTAAATAACGAGAGTTGTTTAAGTAGTTTGACAATGTCAGCTCCTTCGAGCATAAGAGGATTCGTCTTTCTCGGAGGTTAGACTCTCGACACTAGTGCGAGGAATTTAAAAACTTATCAGGCTTGTCTTAGTGGTGCAATGGTTAAGCACGCCGGCCCGGATAGCAGGAGATCCAGGTTCGAGTCCTGGCTGGGACAGTTAGATTTTTTATTCTATTCCCTTGCATTTAATTGTTTAAAATTTACGTGGGATAAAATACCTCAATAAAAATAATATTTATATTTATTTATTAATAATATTTATATGTTTCTGTGAGCGTGCATTAATGCATCAATTAATGTATGCAAAATACATTGAGCTATGTATATCCTAATATACAATAATAAGTTTTCTTATTTTTTAAAATTAATTCTTAATGTCGTTACAATTTTAAAATGAAGAATATTTTTCTTTTCTCGTTTAATTGCATAAAAAATTTCGTAACACTTAAGAATACTATTGAAATTTGTAAATAAAAATTTTATTCATGAACCCTCAGTCTGAATAAAATAGATTGTTTATTTAGTAACACTTATAATTTTTTTTTTTTTTTCAAATGAAGTAGATTATCATTGAAATAATAAATATTCCCAATGAGTCTGCAAAAGCACATAATCAGAACAGGAAGATACCCTGAGAGCTGACACTCGACGAGAAAATTTGAATTTTTACAATACAGGGTATATCTGAGTTACACAGCTTTAAACTGTTTACTAATATATTTGTTCTTTAAACCAGAAAATATTTATGGTCTTCTGTATTACAGAAGTTTTCTAAGTTATGTAATACCCATTTCTCCCCATGTGACCATATGATTTTTACTGAAACTACTTGGCTTAAAACTAGACCGAAATATTAAATAGTAACGTATTCGTTATTGTTAGTGGCAAGAAAACAGATGTAAAATGTAATTGTAATTTTGGGCAGACCACTTATTTTAAAATATAGTATTTTGGCTTTTCATTACAATTACTTGGGGAATTAGTTTTCCATTGAAATCGGATCAGGGTGAGGAGGGAGACCAAAATTAATTATCGTAATATCTGTTGTTATTTGAGTTATTAACAAGCTTATAGAATATAATATAAATACGTTAGGTAAAATAAAACATCATTTACTACTTTTATATCTTGTATACTTTTTAAGTAAAATGTTTATTAAGGATAACATTTACGAAGGTTACTTCGAAGGGTGAGAACTTCCTCCAATCTACCTTCTTCACCTGCCAAAAAATTAAATTAGTGGTAAACCTTTTACTTTAATTGTTCCCTCCTGTTTTTCAACTGAATTTCCTCCATTATTCTTATCAATGACCATTTTTATGATACATGGGAAATCTGCTTAGATTACGCAGTTCCTGTTTTACTTTGAGGTAAGGAATTAAATTGAATGATCTTCATTGATAATAATGTGTTAGCATTAATATTACTAATAAATTAACCTTTAATTAGTAGTTATAAGAAATAAAAACAATTTGTAGGAGTAATATACTATTATTTTATAAGATTATAAAGGAAATTTAAAACTTATATTTAAAAAATTCATATTTTAAATAATAAAATTAATTTCAAAGAAGCTTAAAGTTATTTTTCTTTACTTGCATATTTCATGCTAGAAGAATTTTCGTTATTTATTAATGCTTCAGCTAAAGTCTTCAAGTCGCACTTCTCCACTCCTCCCCATACTTGACAATTTGGTATGGAACTGTGAGGCACTGCTAAGCCAAGAAAAATTGTAACGCAGTAGGAGCTACTTCTTACTTCTTACTTATTTAAATGCTACAAAAACCTAAATTAATAGAAGGCACGTAAGAAGTCAAATCTAATTTAGCATTCTAGTTTTCGTATTCAAAATGTTACATGAATTTGTTAATTACTGAAATCAAGCAAGAATGGCGGGGAGGTTATAATTATAGAGATCGAATTTCATAAAATGTGCAGCTTTAAGCCCTTAAAATGCGACACGAAGACGTCGTAAATATCCTCCTCTTTTTCGAACAATGTCCACATTATGTGCCACCTCCTCTCCTACCAATTTTTCTTATTCCCTTCCTGTTCTGTTCCGCTATGTACATATCCATCCCGCCTATCAACATAAATATTGGCATTAACAAATAAATTCTTGTTAATTTTTTCTGCAAGACTTTTTTTCTAAATTTCTTCCTGTATGAACAGCACGTAAATTGTTCCAAGTTGTTTTTAGACGCTTAATACATTCATTAAACAATATCAGGGGCTGTTCACGTAGGCTTCCACGGTCGTCAGATGTATGTACAGTTTCTTCTTCCGGGTTGGACCGTGTCAAGTTGTTGATATTTGCCAAGCTTTCGCACATCCTGTGATGGCTTCTTCAGGGCTGAATAGAGAATGTTCTCTATTCAGAATATTCTCTATTCAGCCCTGAAGAAGCCATCACATGATGTGAGAAAGCTCGGCAAATAACAACAACTTGACACGGTCCAACCCGGAAGAAGAAACTGTACAAATATCAGGGGCGCCAGGGTAGGCATCCAATCGGATAATCCAGGCACTGCGGGTTCAAACCCTACCCATAGCAAGCTGGTGACTACAAATTAAACTTGTCCTGAATCACAGATGTTGCCATTGGAATAGCTACACCCTTCATGACCCTAAGAAGTTGAAAAGGAGGCTAACACAAAAAAAAAAAAAACTCACTCGAAGTACTGGTCAAGGGCACTCCTTAGTAAGTTATTCATTACAGTTCTATTGTTATCTGCTATTTTAATTGCTTTGCGACCCTTCTTTCTAAAAATTAAATAAATGTTCAATTATATAATTAGAGTATACGCAGAACCGGAATGGCCGTGAGTTAACTAAATTAAAACTTTGTTGGGATAAGAATTCGTCAATCCTCATTTCTGGCCAATTATAATCTTTCATATAGCAATCAACCGTCCCATTAGCAATCACCTCACAACTTCAATAACATGCTCCTAGAGTTCCAGGCCTGGCGAAGCTGGAGTCATCACAGCTGGCATTTGCAGCCTAATCGTCTCTGTCCTTTACCCCACTTGTCTCCTAATCTTTGCTACAGTGTTAATTTGTCCTTTGTACAGTTTCAGGGCTGACGAAGCGAGAGGCGTCACCACATCACCACCGTAAACTCAAACTCCACCGCCTCAAGCCCCTGAAGCACGGATGGGTCGGCGGAGGTGGCAGTGTCGCTGAATCCTACAGCCACAGCTTCTCTGGTCCGTTCGGTTCGTTCGCCAGCAGCGGGGCCTACTCCTCAAGTGGCAGGGCATGGTGAGGAACGCTCATGTCAGCCCGACTGCTCTTCAACAACGACTCAACCAGCAACCTATAACAGCTCCCTTTATCTGTCCTTTAATAAAATAGATGAATCGTACAGAAATGTGAGGTGATGTAGAACAAATCTCTACTTCACCCTACTGTTTTGTATAAAAGAAAAAAGGAATTAATTATCAGTACCTGAGAATAGGTGTACTGCTCCAACAGCTATCCATAAATGTCCAAAGATTGCACTAGTGAAATCCTGGCTCATTTACAGATAAAGACTTAAGGTTTCAAGCAAAACAAAATAATACATCCTTTGTTTCATTTTTTACTAATATACAATCTGTATTATAAAAAGAATCTGGCAAATGTTAAAGCATAGAAGTTCATGGGCCTCCAAATTGTGGTAGAACCTGGTTGAGCAATGTACTCGCTGAATTTACGATCAATTATGGTTTCATAGGGAGTTTTATTAAATACTTACATTTCCCTTTAAAGTCTGCTTTGATTGTAATATCCTTCTCATGGATGACTTTACCTTAACACTTCATCGTTTGAAACGTACAAGTTCTATACAATAAATGCAAAGGATTAGAATAAGAAAAATCTTACTACCTCAACCGAGACTTGGATCCGGTTCGTGTCCCGGCTGAGGTAGTAAGATTTTTTTATTCTATTCCCTTGCATGTATTGTATAAAATTAATGTGGGATTAAGTACCACGACGAATATCAGTATTTAAGTACAAAGTTTTGTTTTGTGTATCATGCCTTTCTGCTAATACAGAGTGCAGACCAAAACGGAAAACACACACTAATTACATGAAAACACGAGTATTCCTTCAGAATACCGAGTTCGTAGCTCATATTTTTTCCTATAGGTTTGACGTATTTGACTTTAGTTAATCCAACAAAAAAAAAAATCTTACTTTTTTCCTATTTTCGTACATATTTTATTGATATAAAATATTATTGTTATGGATATCGAATAAAAATAACATTATATTCATAATAAATGCATTAATTGATTTATATTTAATAAATATAACATACATATTTGAAAGTAGAAAATTCGTATATATTGCAACTCATATACCTTTGTACAAGTTCAATATTGCTTGGATATTGGAGTCACTATTAAGTGGAGAAGCAACATCTGCACAATTATAATTATTGATGTCAGTGGTGAGTACAATTTCAGTTTCAACATAATATAAAATAATATGGAACCAATAGATTAAACGGTCGTATAAAAAGACGGTGTTTATCTCCCCCCCCCCCCCCCTCCATGAAAGGCTATACGTACAACGTAAGTGGAATAAATATTGGCATGGAATTTATAAAACTTATCAACCATACATATCAGTACTAAAAATATTTTTCTTATCGTTAAGGGGAGATAACTCATTGGTGATGTGGTATTAACCGTCACTTTACACTAAGGCAATAAATATTTATGATTCAAACCGGCTGCTGTTATACCAAATACTGTCTGTTGATTCTTTGCGTGAACAGAAAGTTCACTGTAATATAAATACAACGAAGACCTTTTGGGTTCACTTAAACATTTACCTCTTCCATACTTGCGGTAGAATTTCTTATTACTGTGGACTTATTTAAAAAGGAACGAAATCAACATCAGGTAAGATAATGTAACAAATATGATATTTAATAAATAGTTGTACTAATACAGATATGAAATTTACACCCACATCTTTGAAATAACTGAAAATGTGTTATTGATCATGTAGATGGACTTATAGTAGGATTATGTAAGATCTGTAAATTTGCGGCTTGCCCCATTATCGATGGCCCACCATCTATGGGCCACCTCGCGAGGCGAAACGTGTCCTATTTCACGTTTCATCGGTGCATCTACAACGTCTATGTCTGAGTCCTATTTGTAAGTTTCAGCTAGTACTTGCTGTAATAATTCCATATTGTCAAAAGGATCGTAGATTTCTTCACAAACTGTTTTCGTTTACTGTGTGGATGACGCAAGAGCTGTTCCAATTCCATTGTTGGTATCAAGACGATCATTCGCTCGTTCAAACCCTGCCGGATTAAATTCCCTCTAATTGTATTGTACTATTCACGAGGCCAATCTTATGTCGTGCGTTATATCGATGTCTGATTCCAGTGTATTTCTCTAAAAGAAAGATCATTAGCCCGCGAGTAACGCGCAAGAAATGTTTGTTTTGCTCTGTTAACTGCTTTATTGAAATCTACTTTACTTTTATTCATATGAGGATAAAAAAGGCATCTAAGAATTGTTTTCACTGTATATTTACAAGTTAAACCAATAGCTGAATGCAGATAACCATGTCCTAAGTTAAACCACTTATCGCATTTCTTTCGGCACGTTGGGTATCCACATTAGTGGACGAATTAGTTATCAAATTGGGTTCCTGTGCTATTCAATCAAATTCATCAACAATCGCACCGCGCATTGAACACGCCAGCCATATAAATTTTTCAAGATATGTTGTTTCTGTCACTAACTAGATAGCGTTGGAAGGTAATGCGTACGATGTCGGACAGTAGACTCGGATTGGCATATCCTTCTGTTGTCCAGAGTCAGATGTGAGTCTGTCGTGTAAAGCGTCATTTTCCAAGTCAGTTTTCACTTTTTTGTGTTAATGTCGTTTGGTGTGTATAGATTCAACGGGAAATAGGATCATCTATGGCATTCGCGAGTGAAGCGAGGGACTTGGGAATTGGTTTTTTGAAATGAGGTTTTTGGTTTTTGGTTTTTGAGAATGGGCCTTACGAGGGGAGAATACAAATATTTAGGATCATTATTTGAGCAAGTTTCGACAAAGTTTTACTGAAAAGGTTTGAAATAAAAGAGAGGAAGCGTCAATTAGACGCTTGATTGAGCAGCCAACGAGATGGAGGAGACACTGAAGAATGTAATCACACAAGAGTTAAGATGATGAGACCAAGAAGGAGAGCTCACATTATGAGCGACGCTACCCAAACTAGAACACTACGCCAGATAAGACCCATGGAATATTCCAGGGTTGCCAATAGAGCCTACATTGCATACCATTGTCCCCTCCTCTTCCATCAATTCCTTTGTTTATTGTTAAACCCTAAGAGTTTATTTCCCTTGTAAAAGCTGAGAGATTAAACATATCTTCATCTAAAGTATTTATTGGACCTTTCATTTTCTAATTTTTCATTTTTCCGCCTTGGAAAATTTCGGATTATGACAAAATTCCAGTAAGCATTTTGAGTGAAATTTTCGAAAATTAATTCAAATTCTTTTCTAAGAAAATATATTATTTTCTTAATTGCCTATTAACTTCTAAACAATTCTTTAATTTTATCTCCACAAATTTAAAACTATTTTTTTCTTGCGTATTAAAATGTTTCATTTGCTGTCACAACTGTGAATTATTTGTTGTTGAATCAGTCACCTGTCATTTTATTTATGTGGTTGGTAGAAGATACAATATTTTCTATGTGTGACAAGAGTAAAGTAATGAGATCAGTGCACATGGCAGCCATGTTCCCTTCTGTTGCAATCTCCTGATATTTTCCTAAGCTCGCTATTTGAGAGAATCCGACTTTTGTAATTCACTCGAGTTACAGGTGATCATACGGGAGCAAATTTTAGTAAACCTTGCACAATTAAATTCGAGACAAATACTAGATCACTGTCAACTTGCACTGCAATCTGTGGGTTCTAAACTGTTCATATAAAAAATGACAAGAGGGCCGAGGTCAACACTATGGAGGCACATAACTCCGACACCAAAGCATGATTAGTATATAAAAAAGAAGCTTAGCTTATGCAGCTTCTGCGTAACACACTTTTATTTTAAAATATAGCTAATCTGTATAAAATCTAGTTAACTAAAGATGGCCTTAAAATCCATTAGTTTTTAACTCTTGTTGATTATTGTTCTTCTCTAATTGAGAAGAAGGGGCAACCAAATCGATTGGGTTACGATAATGTTACACATGTTATGAAAGTTTGGTCACTATTGAGTGCTGACGTCACCACATTGCAAGTTTGTCTTACACGAACACCACTAGAGGCACGCTTGGAACAGCAGAGCATTGAACTATATTTACTTATTCATCGACAACTGCACCACAGAGATGCTAATCACTAATAAATATTCGAGGCGGTGATTAGTCGAATTTCTCACACCGCTCGTCCTAGGAAATGTCTTGATACATCAAGTTTTTGCGTATTTTGTTTCTTTTATGAGCTAGAAGTAATGATGTAAGCAAATCTCGTCTCCACTTTACATGTGTTAGGATTGGATTATGATGAGGTTAAAATCAATTTTTATCCCAAGACATAACATAGAATACACTTAATCCAAAATTGAAAATGGCTTCACAAGAGAATGATAAGAATGTGCCAGTGGTGATTGACAATGGGTCAGGGGTGATCAAAGCTGGATTCGCGGGTGTTCCAGGACCCAAGTGCTGTATTCCCAACTATCTCGGCAGGCCGAAGCATCTACGAGTGATGGCGGGAGCTCTGGAAGGCGATATCTTCATCGGCAGTAGGGCTAAGGAGCATCGCGGCCTCCTTGCGTTGCGATACCCTATGGAGCACGGGATAGTCACCGACTGGGAGGACATGGAAAAGATCTGGCACTATGTCTACAGTGGTGAACAGCTACAAGCTCTTCCCGAGGAGCATCCAGTACTCTTGACGGAAGCACCGCTCAATCCGAAGCGTAATAGGGAAATGGCGGCCGAGATATTCTTCGAGAAATTTAACGTACCGGCCTTCTATGTCTCTATGCAGGCCGTACTCAGTCTGTATGCGACGGGGAGGACGACAGGCGTTGTGCTCGACTCGGGAGACGGCGTGACCCATGCCGTGCCCATTTACGAGGGGTTCGCCATGCCCCACAGCGTCATGAGGGTCGACATTGCCGGCAGAGACGTTTCCAACTATCTGAAAATGTTGCTGCAGAAGGAAGGGCTCTTACTGAAGACTTCTGCCGAGTTCGAGATAGTTCGCAGTATCAAAGAGAACGCTTGCTTTCTTCTCGCGAACCAGAACGAGGAGCCTCAGATGATAGAGAAATTTACCTATAGCCTTCCCGATGGGAGCAGCATAGACGTGGGCGCCGCTCGATACCGTGCTCCAGAAGTCCTCTTCCGGCCAGAACTCCTCGGGGAGGAGTGTGAAGGAATACAAGAAGTCTTAGCCAGCGCTATACTCAAAGCAGATCTGGACCTCCGGAAAATCCTCTTCATGAACATCGTTCTTTCCGGAGGATCGACTCTTTTTACTAATTTCGGTGATAGGCTACTCTCTGAGCTGAAGTCTTGTGTTCCCAAAGATGCTAAGGTCAGAATTTCTGCCCCCCAAGAACGGCTTTTTTCCACTTGGATTGGAGGTTCTATTCTCGCTTCCCTTGACACTTTCCGAAGAATGTGGGTCACCAAGAAGGAGTACGACGAAGAGGGAGGCAGAGCTGTCCACAGGAAAACATTCTAATCCATCTCGATCTTTCCCGATTTCATTTCGTAATCTGCTAGAAACTCTACGCTCTATCCGTCAAGATATTATTTAATTGTCCTAATATCATACGATATTCAAAATACTATGTGTCACAAATGACTAAAATTGTGTACCAAATATTAAAAGTTGAGTTTTTTTTTCAGGGAGTTATGAGTATGGGCTTTATTAAAATTAATTTCGGCATGCTGTTTGTGCGTTGTTTTCGCATAAAAGAGGGATTCAGAGTAGATACTCTGCTTTTTTTTTTTAAATACAAAATAAGACTAGTTGAGTTGTTAATAACTGAATAATATGAGGGTTGGCATTCTTTCTGCCCCCAGGCGTCTGAATACAAATTTATATTTAATAATATAATAAATAATTTAATTTATACTTAATAAATATATTACTTCTTTNGCTTTCGCACATTCTGTGATGGTTTCTTCAGGGCTGAATAGAGAATGTTCTCTATTCAGAATATTCTCTATTCAGCCCTGAAGAAGCCATCACATGATGTGAGAAAGCTCGGCAAATAACAACAACTTGACACGGTCCAACCCGGAAGAAGAAACTGTACAAATATCAGGGGCGCCAGGGTAGGCATCCAATCGGATAATCCAGGCACTGCGGGTTCAAACCCTACCCATAGCAAGCTGGTGACTACAAATTAAACTTGTCCTGAATCACGGATGTTGCCATTGGAATAGCTACACCCTTCATGACCCTAAGAAGTTGAAAAGGAGGCTAACACAAAAAAAAAAAAAACTCACTCGAAGTACTGGTCAAGGGCACTCCTTAGTAAGTTATTCATTACAGTTCTATTGTTATCTGCTATTTTAATTGCTTTGCGACCCTTCTTTCTAAAAATTAAATAAATGTTCAATTATATAATTAGAGTATACGCAGAACCGGAATGGCCGTGAGTTAACTAAATTAAAACTTTGTTGGGATAAGAATTCGTCAATCCTCATTTCTGGCCAATTATAATCTTTGATATAGCAATCAACCGTCCCATTAGCAATCACCTCACAACTTCAATAACATGCTCCTAGAGTTCCAGGCCTGGCGAAGCTGGAGTCATCACAGCTGGCATTTGCAGCCTAATCGTCTCTGTCCTTTACCCCACTTGTCTCCTAATCTTTGCTACAGTGTTAATTTGTCCTTTGTACAGTTTCAGGGCTGACGAAGCGAGAGGCGTCACCACATCACCACCGTAAACTCAAACTCCACCGCCTCAAGCCCCTGAAGCACGGATGGGTCGGCGGAGGTGGCAGTGTCGCTGAATCCTACAGCCACAGCTTCTCTGGTCCGTTCGGTTCGTTCGCCAGCAGCGGGGCCTACTCCTCAAGTGGCAGGGCATGGTGAGGAACGCTCATGTCAGCCCGACTGCTCTTCAACAACGACTCAACCAGCAACCTATAACAGCTCCCTTTATCTGTCCTTTAATAAAATAGATGAATCGTACAGAAATGTGAGGTGATGTAGAACAAATCTCTACTTCACCCTACTGTTTTGTATAAAAGAAAGAAGGAATTAATTATCAGTACCTGAGAATAGGTGTACTGCTCCAACAGCTATCCATAAATGTCCAAAGATTGCACTAGTGAAATCCTGGCTCATTTACAGATAAAGACTTAAGGTTTCAAGCAAAACAAAATAATACATCCTTTGTTTCATTTTTGACTAATATACAATCTGTATTATAAAAAGAATCTGGCAAATGTTAAAGCATAGAAGTTCATGGGCCTCCAAATTGTGGTAGAACCTGGTTGAGCAATGTACTCGCTGAATTTACGATCAATTATGGTTTCATAGGGAATTTTAATAAATACTTACATTTTCCCTTTAAAGTCTGCTTTGATTGTAATATCCTTCTCATGGATGACTTTACCTTAACACTTCATCGTTTGAAACGTACAAGTTCTATACAATAAATGCAAAGGATTAGAATAAGAAAAATCTTACTACCTCAACCGAGACTTGGATCCGGTTCGTGTCCCGGCTGAGGTAGTAAGATTTTTTTATTCTATTCCCTTGCATGTATTGTATAAAATTAATGTGGGATTAAGTACCACGACGAATATCAGTATTTAAGTACAAAGTTTTGTTTTGTGTATCATGCCTTTCTGCTAATACAGAGTGCAGACCAAAACGGAAAACACACACTAATTACATGAAAACACGAGTATTCCTTCAGAATACCGAGTTCGTAGCTCATATTTTTTCCTATAGGTTTGACGTATTTGACTTTAGTTAATCCAACAAAAAAAAAAAATCTTACTTTTTTCCTATTTTCGTACATATTTTATTGATATAAAATATTATTGTTATGGATATCGAATAAAAATAACATTATATTCATAATAAATGCATTAATTGATTTATATTTAATAATATAATAAATAATTTAATTTATACTTAATAAATATATTACTTCTTTCCTTTTAGTGAATTCCTAAATAAGCTAAACGGTTCAAAGCCCATTGCTTTGAAAATTAAAATTACTACCTTGAAAATCCATTGCCTCCTCACTTTCTATGGATTAGATTCAAATTAAATCAATCCAACTCTTGTACCAATCAGCAACATTCAAGATTAAGTAAACTCAACCCTCCAGTTTTCATTATTAGGATTGCTTATATTATTTATTTAAAACCTAAAGGTCTTGTTCATTTATTCAATCTTTTTTTTTTTAATTTATTTTGGAAACAATATTTCTTTCTATATCAACTTAACCTCTTTTGTATCTGAGAATCTTGGGATTGACGAATATATCAGCCGATGCCAAAAATGGGAAAGCAAATACTGCCAAATAATGGATTCGACCTGGAAAAGTTTTCCTCATTAAGCGTACAATATCAAATATATAATAGATTGGTAATAAATTTTATGTGAAATTTGGACATAGTGAAATGCATAACCTTAAGTTTTATGATTTCAAATCAATCATTAACGACTTAGAATTTTATTTTAGTAGCTCTTTGGTAATTGTTTTTGTAAGTAGCACAAACAAACCGCTGGTCGTTACTTAATAGTTACACTGCTTATCTATATTTGTTACTATTACACCTTTCATTAATTATTGGCCTCATGTTTCATAGCATACGATTATTATATAAAAACACTCTCCCTCCTTTAAAAAAAAGTAACCAAAAACAAGATCCGAATATCAATAGGTTTTTTTTCCTCAAAAACTAGGCCTACTTTAATGTGCTGTATGAAATTTGAAATGAAGTTACTTTCAGATTCACTATCATATATATGTTTAATAGTGAAACTTCGCGCTAAGGAGGAAGAGAATGATAAGGTTACCCCATTAAGAAGTGTAATATGCATGAAAAAACTGCAATTATTTAAGAATTTTTTTTTGGGGGGGGGGCTGTAAAAATAATCACAAATGAATGGTTGGTCTCTAAATATATTTATCTTTAAAGAAAATTAAAATTTAATTACAGTCATCTTTAGATTAAAATATAATTATCATACCCTCTATTATCCGTCTTCATTGGTTTCTGCAACCATCTTATATTGGCGAGCGCTTCGGACATTGTCCATCTTCTGGCCGAATACATGCGTTCACTTCGGCCAGAAGATGGACAATGTCCGAAGGTATGATAGTTCTATATTCATTGGTGGTGGAAATAACCTATCCTTAGGTCTAACTAAATATAGAATTGGCTATAGGTATGAATAAAAATTTGATAAGGAAGCCATATTGAGTACCTCCAGTTTTCCTACAGAGTTAATATATTACAAAAACAAATACTTTTCTTTTTTTCTGGAGATTACAGGAATATTTATCCCTTTAAGGGTGATAGAGATGAAGTCTTTTATAGGCAAATACTTTTCTTATATATTTATAGGATTTAAAATCAATTTAATTGTGGTCTTATTCAATTTATTTATGCTGTGCCCACTCTAATCTTAATTTCTCAATAAAGTGTATGATTCTTAGAGAATTTAGTCATTCTCTAAGAACTATTTTTATACTACTTGTCTTAGTTCAAGAATTTAGTACTATTACATAGATTATTCACTTTCTTAACTATTGAAAGTAGACCAATGGTTTTTTTTTTTTTTTTTTTTTTTTTTAAATATCTCTTTTTTTATAACATAAATGGTATTGATTTTTCCTAACTACTTATTATGTCATGTTGAAACACCATTCAATGTTAACATTTTACTACTGCCTCTTTATTAGTAATATTTATGTTAACATTGTTCCTGACTTTCTTATATACATAAAGCCTAAAAGAATAGAAACAGACTTTTTTTAAAGGTAAGAAGTTAGCACCTGCATGATAGACTTTTCTTCATGCTGTATCCTGGGCCTTAAAACCCCATTTAATATCCGCTGCTCCAGTATAAATTACAAAGATTTCCTTCGAGAACACTGTATCTAACTCTACAGTGCAAAGGTAGAGCAGTATCTGGACTGCAAGACAAATAGATAGTTAATAACTTCATTTGGCTCCATAAAACTTGTCATCACTAGAAAGCATAATCCATGAGGAAGGCGTGTAACTTTCCTGAATAGCGTTTCATTATTAATTTGTATTCTAAAAAGATAAATATTTTTGGATGCAGTTTTTTAATATAAAAATAGAAATAGAAAGTATATCTTCACTCAGGAATTTAATTTCCCTTTAAACTGAAGCAGAGAGCTTTCAGAACTTATAGCGTCATCTTCAGACCCTTCGAGACTTGATTTTAGCAATGGAACTGAGTTGAAACTTGAATAACAATTTCTCAAAGCAACTGTAATTTTCATTAAAATACAAATTAAAATGGAGCATGACACTAGAATGATTATTTAAAGAAATGTCATTGCACTAGCAAATTTAGTTGGGTGAGAGTAGGAGTTAATCAGCTCATATGATTATAGGCAAGTTATCAATCTCAGGAATATAATTTGCTTTTACATTGAATGAAAATATAATTCTAGCATTCAGAAATGTATTATGTTAATTAAAAGAAATGCTGCATTAGGAGAGGAGGTTAAGGTGAAACTTGGCTCCCTTGATTAAATACAATTTTAAAACTAATGCAACCTTCAATTTCATTAAAAGGGGCATAATTTTGTACTTAATTTTAAAATGGTTATTTAAATATAAAATAAACTGCATCATTCGGTTGCTCAGGTGGAAGCATTTAACTGTAACCAAAAATTTAATTAGAAACATATTCACAGTTTAGGACAGGATTGGTTAGTACTTAAAACTGTAAACACATCTCCATTTTTCACAGTTTAACAGTTGCAATTAGTGAAACTCAGTGAATTCCATTACTTGATATTTAAAAATTATACATGAAGCATTCAATGTTTCCTTGCTATTTAAGCAATCAAAATTTTAGGAATAGGGTTACATTACATAGAAGAGTCAAATTCAAATATTCATTAAGAAGGATGGTGAGAAATTCTCGTAGTCATAGTAATATGGACAGAAGTGTAGTATATTATATAACTACTGAAGTTGTTCAAAAATGGTTTGAAAGTATCCTAGTAGATAGAAGAGTAAGTCAATATTTTCGAAACCGTAAAAACTTTTCTAATACATATCCGATTATAGATTTTTTCTTCTTTTCTTTTAGTACAGATTATGAAACACATTAATTCAAAGCCAAATGATGCTTTGCATTGAAAAAACAACATATTTATTGTTAATAATATGGGGACTGTATACCATAGGAGATGTGGGAAATATCAGCCAGCATTATTAGAGCGATAAATAAAATAAATTTATTAATATAAACATAAGAGAAAAATGATCTCCTTAAGTAGTTTATGTTCCTTTGAATACCAACAAACAAATAATAAAATAATATTTCTTCTGAATAATAATAAATAATATTAATTTCTAATTACTTAAATAATAATCAATCTGGGACTTAATAAAGTCTCCAGAAAAATTGCCCCTCTCTCAAATAATGTGCACCAAGGGTACTTATCGGTCTGAAGAGAGCGGCTACGAGTCCCAAAATGAAGATGGGTGCTGGGAGATCCTCCTCATGTGGCAGTCCTATGAAATCTGTGGGCATCTCAGGCTTTCCTGGAAGCTAGTTGGAGTGTCCCATAAAGTGAAGGCTGCCAGCGTAATGCAGAGGCCCAGGGGGGGCAAGAGTCCAGTAGCGGGATTAACAGCGGACTAAGCAGCCACTCCTCAGCCAGCGACGAGTACGCACGCGAGGAGAGAGAGAGACAGGTGTGAGAGAGAGGGGTGAGATGGGGCAACACAACTTACACAATTCAATTATAAATATACTTAAAATTTATTTTAATTTAATTCAAATTAAATTGTGGCAGATGTGAAAGTCGCCAACATTTATGCTGTATTTAAGATTTTTAATAATGACTGCATATAATTTAATCTAATCAAGTTGGGTATTAGTTATTTAACCAGATTATTACTGTGGTATGGCTCAAATAGTTTAATTAAGTGTCCATTTTATGCCTATTTGTTTTTGAATGTAATGTGATTAGTTCATGGTCTGTTACACATAAATTTTAGGTTTCTTATAGTTAATTAAGACATTAAAATATAAAGGGGACCACAAAATGTATTTCTTGAAATACTTCCTTTTCTTTCTTCTTCTTTTTTAATGAACTATAATACTTCATAATCTATATCAATTAAAAAAATGCAAGTAATGCGCTTCCCATTACCTTATTTAAACTTTAAGGTAGTTTGTAGAGAACTTCTGAATTAGGTTAAATAAATGAACCTTTTATAGTATGAACATTATATTTTCCTGTTGCACTAATCACATATCTGGAACTAAATACAAGTATCTACAACAACAAATGTCAGATTCTAAGTCTCTAAGTGCAGTCTTCATAAGTTTAATAAATTCTCAAGATAGCATTCATTTAATGTGTTGTATAAATCTGTTTATGATGTGTATATATGTTGTATATATATATATGTGTGTGTGTGTGTGTGTACACAAATATAATTTATTTGTAAATATGCACTTTCATAAAATTAATAGCAGTAAAACATTTCTTTAATGAATACAATACCTTCCTTCAATCTATACATTTTGAAAATCTTTTGTTATGAATTTTAATTTATTAATTTTAATAATTAACAATATTCATTGATATTTAGTATATAAAGTTAACCACTTATTTTCTAATAAATGCACCATTTTTATAATTGCATTATTATTTATAAAGAATATATATGCAAATATCTGTATACTTGTCATTAAAATTTCACAAATTTATATTTTTAACTTTTATACATGCAAAATGTAACAAATAAAATACATTTATTACATTTCTAACAAGCTGCAAATAATTGAGAATAAGAGAATGGTGTTGAGATATCTTATCATTAATAAAAATATAGATTTAACTTTCAGAACATTTTGTATAACTAATGATAAAATTGAGGCTTTTCAAAATAAGTTGAATCACTAAAAACAATATATTTTTACACAATAATCCGAATTCATTCTTATAATATATGAAGGCCCAATTCAATGCTTCCCTTCAATACAGCTAAAGCACTTCCGGTATTCAAACAATTAATTTATTTTTGGTTTTCATTTAATTCAAATGTACAGTCACTAAATAAAAAAACAACAACTAAAGGTACTCATATCCTGCATAATCCATTTTTTACTTTAAATTAAATGGCATAATGCTTAATAGATAATAATATACCTATTAAATAGTTCTTTTAAGAGTCAGTGCACATTTTATCATTTAATATGGTTGGAAAACAACTTATCATTTTATCTTTTGCATTAAAGTTATTGACCGGTTCAAAAAGCAATTTGATATGGTCCCTCTTGTAAATAAAATAAAATTCTTAAATAAAGGGAAAGAATGAGTAATCACATCCCTCATTATTCATTAAATAACGATTTATTTATCTTAAATTACAGTTTTTTTTTTTTTTTGGTACTGAATTAATAACATTGTTAAAAATGTTTCCCTTACAATTACTCAGAATAATTCATTATCTATAAGATGCGAACTTATTTTTAAAAATAATAAACCACTAGACTATAATACAAAGATTTTTTACTTCTGAAGGCAATTCAAAAAGTGATAGCAGAAAAAGCAGTGTAATTTATAACTTTTCTTTAATGTTAGTTCACTTTTCTTCTAATTTGCTACAACAATTTAATAACCTGAAAATAATAGTTTTCCAAAGGATGCATTTTATTTTTCAATTAAATTCAATTAATTTTTAGAGTTGTAATTTATGGTACCTATATCAGAATAGCAAAATGAAGAAATTTTGTTTGGTTAATCTGCTGTGCTATGGAAGTGGATTACTAAAGGCTTAAATATATTTTTTAATTTTTAAACGTTTTTTTCCTGATTCTAAAACAAATTAATATTTTAAAAAAAGTTTTACTCATAAAGTTTTGGCAAACTTCTTTTTTCTTTTCACAAACCTTTAAGTTCTAAAATTAATCCTCACTAGTTAAGATTTTATTTTATTGTCAATATTGGTGAAGTAATAACTGAACAATAACACATAAAGAAAACATGAAATTTTGATTAAGATGTTGCAGCACAACAGCATTACACATTTAAACATACTCATAAAAGTAATCATAATAAAATGCAAAGCCTTATCATTTTCTAAACTTATTCCAGCAAGTAGACTTTTAAAAGTATCTACATTTAAAAAATTGACCTTTTATATATATATATATNATATATATATCCACTTGTTGTTAATTGATTTATAAATGTCCACCTGCTTCAGACCTTTGAAAATAACATTATTATACAAATTCAGAATTATAAAAAAATTTGCCAACTAATAATTAAATTTAGTATTTAATAAATAATATTGTTCACAATAGGACAAACACATTATTACTTTGAGGCCAGTATACCTTTAAGGAATTTGTTGAAAAAATAGGCTGCTATATACTTTTCAACAATGTTTGTAAAATTTTAACTTAATGTATGCTTATTCTTTTAGACAGAATAAAATTAAAAAATTATTTTTTAGAACTCAAGTTTACTATGCTTCAGAAATAAATTAATTTAATGAATATCATTAATAAGATATTTTGCTTCACATTACTGAACCTCTTAGTTCAAAAATTGTATAAATAGCAAGCTAATCACACTTACACAAAAACAAAATGTTTTGTAGTAAATAAAAAATAATCAATCAAGGCTAACCCAAAAAAGCTTTGACATATGAATGAGGACAATTGACAAGATTGGAATTAGAAGCGAAGAAGTGTCATTGTATAGCTATAACTAAGCAAATTTTCCTTGTCCAATGTCTTTTCTTGTAAATTTAAATGCCAAATTTGAGTCTAAATAAAGGCTTATTAAATTACAAAATACATGTTTTAAAATAACAACAGAAAGTAGTAAGTCTGAATACTAGTATTTAGTATAAGAGTCATTAGAAACAAAAATATTACCCCTAATTAATCTTTCATAAATAAGTCATGAGAGCAAGAGAAAGGTAGTTATGGTTCGGACCTATTATGTTACCTACTATTTTCGCCTGAGACTAAGTAACTCAAACTGCAAAAAATTTCTAATTTTAAAGCTAATTCCTTTTGGAAATTTGGATCATACTGAATGCATCCTTTATTTTTTCTGCTTGAAACCAATTAAGTTTAGAAATATTTATCAGTCTGAATTACTAATCTTAAAGAAAATGCTTGAAACACACACAGAAAAAGGAATTTATTTAATCACCAATTAAAATTATGTTTATTCCTACTATACAAGCTATTCTTATATGAAGTACCTAAATTTTAATAAAAGAAAGAATGGATTATTGTTACTAGCATTTCATCTATATGGAATAGCAAATTGCAATAAAATAGAAAAAATAGTGTCAAATCAATGAGTAAACCCACAATAAAGAAGTGCAAAAATTAATCAAAATTGATTATTTACTCAAATGTCAATAAAATTTAATTAAGAAAAAAAGTATCCTCTCTTCCTAGTTATTATTGAGTAATTGCATTTAACCATAGATACCACCTATTCACTTCAAGTTTTCTAGTGGGCCTTTATTGGGATTGTCAAAAATATTATAGGAAAGAAATTTTTGTATATTAATTTGTTTTTATGGGTGGGGATTTTGGGAGTGGAATTGTTGCAGATTGCTTTTTATTCTTTTATTCATGTTTAGTCCATTAACTGACAGAGGGAACTCATTTTGATAATAAAATATGCTATCCCCTATATAGAATTTCTTTATTTCAAAGTCCCTAATTATTGCCTAAGTTATTCTTGGAACCTGTCAAAGGGAAAAGATATCAGGCCTAAATTCAAACTGACATTTCAGTATTATGACATTCTCTAAATAGAAATCATAGAAACATCAATGTATTACCTTCTCAAAACTTTTAGTGAGAATAGGTGGCAGATTGATTGACAATAATTGATGCTGCATTATTCAATTTAACTGTTTTATAGAGGCAGATTAAAATATTCTTTTAGCAACAAAAAAAGTGCACCCAGTGGAGAAGGGATCGAAGAGCATGAATGCAAAGAACATCTGATGCCTTTAGAAAAAAAATACTGCACCCAAAATCTGTTATGTCCTTCAAAATATTACAGAAAGAAGGTTTCACACCTAATATTGAATGAAATTGATAATACAGTTCCCTCATGATTATGATCGGTATCTAGATGCTTAAACATTAGTTCCAAACTATCTACTATAGTAAATGTTCAAGGATTGTAGCTTATTTTATAATTCTGTCTTAATTAAACTGATTCTTTTTAGCAGATTTCCTGGTTTTATACCAAAAATGACTTAAAAACTGAATTTGATATATAGGGACCACCAAAAACTGAATAAGTAAATATTTATGGAATATCATTCTTTTTTCAACCTCCAGTTTCTCTAAAAATTTAATATTGATTAATTATTAAGAGATAACCAAGCCCCCTTATATTTAAAATATAGAATATAGATAAACATAAACACAATTTTTAAGCTAAAATTCAAAGAGAAGGAAGAGTTTAGAGAAAGGCCAAATGAAATAATTGTCAAAAATATTTTTTATCATTATTCATTTGACAGAAATTGATGTAACATAGTAATAGAAAATTTATTTTTCTCATGAGTACACCAATAAGGTTTGGTTAGAAAGGAGCTGCCATCTTTGAAACTGATGATTTTAGCATCCTGCAGGATCTTGTATTATAAGCCTAAATATTGGCATTAGAGAATACATTTTTTACAATTTTTTCATTCAAGATTTTTTTCTAAATTTCTTTCTGTCTCTACTTTTGATGTATTAATATACCACACTGTCAATTATCTCTTTCCCACGATAAAATATGAAATCTTCGAACATAACAATGCAGACTCAAATTAATCATCAGTCAACCCATTGTGTCACTTGATCACAGTTATGGCTCATTAACACACAGTACAAGATGCCTCCCACCTAACTACTGAGTTGCCTAAGACCCTCTTGCACATAGCCATCGTTACTCTCAGAGTGGAGTTCATGCTTATTCACTCTTTTCTTCTCTCAAGCTCACTCCCTAGCAACCAACCCACAACTGAGCACATACAAAAAAAAAAATTCTAGCTTTGGAGAACATTTTGGACATCCTCTCTCAGAAGCTGGTTTCACACTCCAAGAACAATACCACCAACTCAGAAAGAAATCTCCTCCCTCATTTCTTGAGAGTTGCAACACATGTAATGACTTTTCAGGTATCTAAAAACTAAATATGCCAACCCAGAGTATTATTTATAGAAAATGTAACATTCACAATAGTGAGGAAAAAAAACCTTTTGTTAAAAAGTTGGTCTCATTCTGTACTTCCTAATATTATCAATATGCCTCTTAGCAATATTACTTAATGGAGCCAATACAACCGAATGATAGAAATCTTTAAGAAAATCTCTTACTAGAAAAAGTAAAAATACTTAACATACAGCTTCAAAAAATCCATTCTCAATTCAAAAACGGTAAAAATTATTGACCAAAATAAAGTTTTCAAACATCTATAAAAAAACGTTATTATTTTTTAGATATTTACCATCTATGCTTTTCTTGTATGACAACAAAATTTAAAGAAGACATTTAAGAGTGTTCCTGTGAATGTTGAGTGCTTCACCCACTCTTTCCTCTCAGACAGCTCAAACTATCTTACATTTTACTCTCATTGCCTTATCCATTTTGGAAGATGAAAATATTCATTTACCTTGACATCTTTAATGAACTGTACCAAATCTATTTTGTTATGCTGCTCTTGCATGTTGATTTTTTTTTTAATGGTATTATTTTTTAGAAGAATTAGTCTTATTTCCTTTCTGAAGTTTGAATCATGTTACTGAGGAATGTTTTGAAGATCTTTGATCAGAATGTCATAGCAAGACTCAACAGCTCAGGGCTCCATATCTGTTGCCTCTGAATTCTGCCTTAATCTTTTGCTATGATGTATTTTGAAACCCCATTGCTATGCCACTCCAGCCAAAATCTTAAATATTTCTCTTAGTAATTTAAATTAATAACTCCCACATTTTTCTTAGACATCCCCCAGTTACTAGTTTGCCAATTCCAAGATCAATGCTTTCAATTAAATCAATCAATTAGTTAAATAATAAATAAGCATTAAGCCCTCAAGAAGAAATTGATAATGCTAAGACCTTGAAAGTGGGACTAGCTATTTACTATACAAATGCAGAAATTTTTATCTAAGACTTAAACCAAAGCAGTTTCTACATTGATTTAAGTCTACATTTATTTACAGCCACATTAAAAACTACTTTATTTAGAATGAAACTCTTCCTGATCTTCCCTTATTATTACCTAATTCAAAAATACTTTTAAAAAACTGAACTTTTATAGTTTTTTATATTTTGGATCCTCTCGGCATATCCGGCACTCCTCAACATAGTTAGTTCCAGCCTTTAACTAATTAATTTGAAGATGCAGATGTGTAAACTTTTTATTTAATAGGCTGAAAAGCCTCAGGTGGGCAGGACATATTGCACAGATGAGCTACGAAATTCCAAAACAGCAATCCAAAATGCTGAAGGGGAGAGGCTCAAAGAGATTCACTATGATTTATAGCTCCATTGGTGGGCAATACCATTAAAATGAGAACGTGGAACATAGTCCAGAAATATTTGATTGCTTCTAGATCATTTAAGTAAAATTTTATGTATTAGGGTCAATTAAGAGTTTGTGCTTTTATATTTGCATTTTTCAATTCTGGCATCTTCAATCAAAAACATGATTCTTTATGTATGAGTTGTACCATTTTCAATGACAACTTAAACATATTTTAACTGAATTTAGTGCCATTATAATACAAATAATTTAATTGAGTGCCACAATAATGTCTATTGTTTTTTAGTCTGATTTAGATCAGTTAGATTTTCAGCAGTTTGGAAATCAAATATTTGTCAATGAGGAAATGCGTTCTGTTTTATGATTTTCAGAGTATTTTCAAATGCAAAAAAAAAAAAAAAAAAAAAAAGTTTCTTTATGTCTGTAAAATCTAATTGTGGAAATAATTAATTAATTCTTCTGAAGTTTATATGGATTAAAAGTAATAAAATAAACAACAACAAAAAGAAAATAAATAAATTTAATATTGTTTTAAATTTTAAAGAATTTTAATAAATTTTTCAATAAACAATAATTTTAACACTTGTAATAATAAAACATGTGAGTAACGTTTGTCATCTCACAGGGTAAAACTTTCTGCTGCTTTATGTATCTTAATCTCAGGTTAGAAATAAACTGTACATTTGAACAATACTTTGAGTGAGTTAGATAGTTTATTAAAGGACAGCTATGTAAAGTAAACATGAAAACCATCTGTTGGCGAACGCTTTCGGACATTGTCCATCTTCTGGCCGAATACATGCGTTCATTGTCACTGTCTGCATTCAACTGCGTTTGTATTCTGTGAGTTAGTTGGGTGTGTCAGGTAAAGCTGTAATTAGTTGCTTTGTCGGCGATAAGGTCTGTCACACGTGCGAGTTATAAGGGTCAGAGTTCATTATTCCAGGAATTGGTTGAGGCAGGGATTAGTTGTAATCTCCTTTATTGAAGTGTTCTAAGTGTTCCGAAAGTTTTTTGTAAATGTGTTTGTGTTTGCTAGTGTCTGCCTATGGATTATGTTGTCTTATGTCTTTTTGCGTTGTTGTCAGTTTGTGTGTCGTCTGTTCGTTTACATTTGTGTGTTCGTTTTAGTAACAATAGCGGTCTAAATATAGTGTCAGATTGTGTGTTGAGTTGTTCGTTAATAATGTTATTGTCAGCGGTCCTTGTTTTGTAGATTTCCATGTTTTCTAAGATATCCATCTACCGTCACTTCTGTAGTTTATGTAGCAACGTCATGGTTGTTTATAATTTATAATAAAATAAAATAATCAACTCACAGTTCAACAAAACACAAAGATATTTTACTAATTTCTTCAGCATAAGACTCGACGGTCAATGAACATCCAACTATGTTATTGTACAAAGTTAATTTACATTAATAATTTGGTAATAAATTAATACAAAAAGAAATTTGCAGATCATTTTACTGGTTAATGTAGATAAGCTGAATAGGTTGGGTGACTTGGAGTCACCGGATGAGGATGATGTAATGACAGCAATAGAGTGACTGAAGAATAATAAAGTACCAGCAAAATGATAATTTGCTAGCTGAACACTTTAAACATGAAGGAAAGAAACTGATTAAGGCATTAAGAGATATAATATTAACTTTTTAGAATGAAGAAGCATGACAAAGGTAATAGAGAGAATAATATATATATATATATATATTATTCTCTCTAACATGGTTGGAGGTTCATTGACCGTAGAGTGTTATGCTGAAGAAATTAGTCAGAGTTTAGGCCAGGATCAGAAAAATAAAATACTCCAAATTTTTTGGATAATCATTTTATTATTGCTAATGTTTCAACAACTTGTAAGTCATCATCAGGGCGATATTTATGTCTGAAGAGATATCTGAGGGAGGTTTATGGTCAAGTCTCAGAGTCCATAACTAAACTGGGCAGTTTAGTCGAAACATTAGGAATAATAAAATAATTACCCAACAATTTTAGGATATTTATTTTTCTGATCCTGGCAGAAACCCTGACTAATATCTTCAGCATAATTCTATCTAACATATTAAATCAGAGGCTTTTCCTTATACAGAGAAAAATAAGTTTACTAGGCTTCAGAAAAAATAAGTTTACTATTGACCAGATATTCTCCGTCAACATGATTCTGGAAAAAAGCTAGAGACTATAGGATCCAGATATGCCATTTATTTGTTGATTTTGAAAAAGCTTTCAAACAGGACAGCATTCTCCAGATTGCCCTTTATAATGCGCTGATTGAAATGGAAGTGCACCCTAAGCTTGTACACCTGATAAAAATGACGATGCAGGATGTATATTGTCTCATTCGAGTCCAGGGTGACCTATCAGATCTGTTCCATACAGAGCAAGAAGAACCTCAAGGAGTTAGCCTGACTTATTTTATCCCACATTAGATAATATGGTTTATGGCTCATTGATTTAGATATGAGGTACAGTTACACTGTTCATCATCAACTACCCTGAAGATAATGACCTGATAGGATGATCCCTTGTCTCTGTCAAGGACTCAAATAGATTCCTCGAAGGGCATTTATTAGATTGGACAAAAGAATACAATGAGTAAAGCCCAGGGACTAGGACTCAAGATAAAGGTAAGATGAAGTACATGTGTACAGAAGCTGAAACTTTGACATTACATATAATAGTGTAATAGTTGCATATAACATAGCGAAATAAACCTTGCAAGGGGTGAATGAGGGAACATATCTCAGAAACCAGGTAGACCGCAAAATGATATTTCTCAAGAAATTAAAAGAACGATTGTTGCAGCTAATTGGTGTATTTATGGTTTGCAAAAATACTTGGGTATCAAGCTCATCTGATGTGTGTCCAAAATAAGATTATACAATACCCTCATTCGACCCATTTTGTTATGACTCAGAATCCTTGCTCATCACAAAAGCGATAAATTAATTCTGCTTAGATTCTACACGAAAGTGTTAAGAAAGTTTTTGGACCTATCCGCGAATGAGGGATCTGGAGGCAACAGACTAATCGGCAGCTAAACTAGCTGTACCATGTAGTCCAGAAAATAAGGATTAGCAGACTTAGATAGGTGGGTTATGTCGCAAGAATGAGTAAGGGTGATATTCTCAGAAAATTGCTAGACGAGAAGATGTATGACAAGAGACAAGAGGGTAGACTGAAGATGAGATGGCAGTATGATGTTAAAACTGATACAAGAGTACTCCTGACTGCCCAGGGATTGAAGAATGAAAGTGCAACAGAGGGAAGACTGGCATATTATGTTGGAGGAGGCCAGGACCCATACAAGGGTTGCAGCACCACTTAGTTAGGTAGGAATGATGGAAATAGTAGTCATGCATGATGCATTTTTTCCTTCTTTTTTCACAATAACAAGCAACAAGTAAAATAGCCTTCAACTGAGAGTAGTTACTGAAACTGAACTCAACCCCAGGAAAAAATGTGTTTCACGTCATTTTACATTTGACTGATGTATAGACATCAGATGTTCTTGATTAAGTACCTCAAAGTCAGGACTTTCATCTCTGAACTTCCCTTCATACAGGCAATGAATGGTTCAACTGAGGCATTTCAAATTCTCCTCCCTCAAAAAGGCAAAATATAATAAGTTTTTTATTCATTAATATAATTATAAATATTCATTAATATACAGCAATTTTAGTTAAATAATTTTTGAAAGAAAAGCCCTTATGTCAATTTCAGTTGAAAGAGATTAACAAAAGTGGCTGTTATAAGACACACACTTTTTTAACATGAGCTTTCTTGATAATTATTTAAGATTAAAATTTATGGAAATACAAAACTTAAGGTTACTATATGGGTTTTTGCAGATTTTTTCTCTTGAAAATAATAATTCAAAAGATAAAATGAAAGGCAGAAAATAACAAGTTTAATATGCAATGGCTTTCTGAAGAAAGTAAATAATTATATACATAAGTAACTTATACCACATTAGGAAACATTTAAATTTCTACATGGCACTTGCATACATTCAGAGACAGTACCAATTGATATACATTTTAAAATTATTAACATGAATAAACACATTTAAACAATACTTAAATATAAATGTACAACAAACATATTAGAGGGAAAGGAGCCCAGAACATTTGGCTTAATTTAAGCCATAGATATCTTAAACAAATGCAGCAATCTTTAATGCAGCAAATCACAATTTTTTATCAAATTTAATACTTTATTGAAAGCAAAATACAGATAATCTTGTGAATTCTCTATGTATATTGAAAGAAAATATACCGTTAACAATAATTTTATAAAACTTATTTGTGGTGAATAAATGAGCAGACTACCTTGATCGAACCCCAATTAATAAAACGTCTACTGAAAATTAATGTTTAGGATCCTCAAATTGTGTCTTACTTGATTATGCACACAAACAAATCTTATTTGAACAGTTCAATACTTATCTGAAATCAGGAAACCACAAAATAAATACTTTTATTGAAAACTGATTACAAAAAATTCTGGCCACTTTGGAATTACCTCCCTCTTACATTATACTATTTTAATCCAATAAAATGAGTTTTTAAATTCAACATTTTATGAATGACTTGGATCAGTTCCATCTCTATAAAAACTAGAGCGAATGTCCTTGACTCGAGCAATATTATCATATATGCTAAAACTTGTGCTCAGCAGACCCAGACCTACTATAATTAGTATTGGCCTCTTTATCATTTTTACAGATAAGATAAAAGCTACAATATCCTGCATTTTCTTTAAGATAATGCTAAACACTACCTGATGATAATTTTAATTGGTCCTAGTAGTACTTGTTGAAGTTAACTTTGTATGGCATATAAGATACAAAGTGCATTAGTTGTAAACTTAATAAATAATCAGTTTCATGAAACTATTTAGGAGAAAATTACACTCCTGTATTCTTCCATCTAGTATAAAAGGAGTTCAAACCATTTTGAGATAATTAGAGGTTAAAGTTGTGCATCAGTTATCATAATACACAGACTTATCACTATAAGATAATTATATAAGCATTATCATATTTCATATATCCTGTTCAACTTGCAAAATCAGTATATCAAGACATAGCCAAAAAAAAAAAAAAAAATTACAATACTATTTAATTAAAATTGTACTTCCTTTTCAAGCATTTTTTATACTTAGAAGAAATATATAAAATTTCATTTTTGCATCAAAAACTTGGCTGATACTAATAATGAAAATTAGTCACATAACTAGATAATAGAAGTGGAACAACATCTACTAACTTTGTGTTCTGGGAAATAAGCTGCTGGCACAAGAAGCTGATATCATTCTCTTTAATTGCTGAGCACTTTCAGAATCAACAATACCATCTACGGAGCTCAGTCACCTTATAATGAGTGCTCCTGCCTTGGTAGCTCTAGGTGTACCTAGGAGTATATTTTACACATTGTATTCTATAAATTGTAATGATACTAATAACAATTAAAATATTAAAGATAAAAATCTTGGTCTTTTTTTCAAATCAATTCTTCTACTCATCTGATATCAAACAAATATGAATTATTTTTTACCTAAAAATATGTAGCCTAAGTAATACATTTGTTTTTTGGTTTTTATATCTTATAAACAATGGTCCCACCTAATCCTTGAAGTTGCATTCTTAAAAATTTTCTTTAATATGTAAAAATTTCATGGAAGGAAAAATTAGAAAATTATATTTTACTCCTACAGTGTTTCATACATTTTTTAAAGTCTAAAAATAATGGATATTTTAAAGAATTTTATTACTCTCTTTACAGACCCCCCTTCTAAAAAGCAAAAACAAACAAAGAAATGGAAAAAAAAAATTACAGTATCTAATGCTTCAAATGCTTCTTTGTTCTTAATGACGCTGTTTATTGATTATTTTTTTAATGTGTGTAAGTTGTCATAATAAGCTAATTTGTGTTATAAACAAAAATCCTTAACCTCTGCTCCATTAAAAAAACCTGTTGAAATATATCCAAAAGCCTATCAATTAGGGTTGTGTTATATTTGATCTATTCTTAGAATGGTTTTGTTCTAATAGGCGAAAAATCAGCGCAGAATGATTTAAAGATTGCTGCATTCGAAGTACCTTTTAACCAAACAAAATATATTATAACAAGCTTTAAAATTTACAATCCATAACATATACACTATTTACAGATTTAAGACTAAATAAAACATCCCCTAGCCTCTTCCCTGTAGTTAGTCCTATTGAATCAATGATAAAGGACTCCATATGAAGAAATCAAGTTTAAATACTTTCAGACTATGCCAGATTTAAAAACACATGCTTCTATTGATGTGATTACATTCCATTATTCTTTCCATCATAGGAAATAAGAAAATATAATTAAGTTATTTAAATTCATTTTCTTCATACAGCTGTGCCAAATTGCTCCACTTAATTACCTTACACTTCTCACATTGGATTTTGATAAAAGATCTACTGAAATATTTTATTGTCATATCTATCACTAGAGATATTTATTAAATAATTAAATAAAGCTTTGACCTCTATCAGCATTATTTGTTTCTTCTTTCATTTCAGATTTCTGCATTAGAAATATAATTAGACAGTCCATCCATCTTAAATTAGGCACATTTATATTCCTTGGAAAACGAAATAGGAATTTTTTTGATGCAGATAAAATGGAAATCATAAAATTCCATAGGCTACAAAATTAAGGAATTGAATGATTTAAGTTTTACCACAGAGAAGTTCCAGTTTTTCCATGAAGAAAAGACCTGCCAAAGATATGAAAAATAATTAAATATGAAAATATTGTATACATTTTATATCATCATAAACAAGGTATACCTTAATTAAATGTAGGAAATAGGGCAAGGAATATCAGTTGAAATAACCAAATCAGACTCTGTTTCAGTTGCTGTTTCATACCTTATGGTTTTAAGGTAGGAGGCCTCTATACCTTTTTGAAGGACTCCAATGAGATCAATACCTGCAAATTTTAATATTATAATTATTAAAATTAGCTTTTTAAATTGAGAATTTCATTTTCCCTTCATTTAATTGAATTTGTTTTAGTTAAATGCACATGAAAATATGCTTATGCACACAAACAAATCTTATTTGAACAGTTCAATACTTATCTGAAATCAGGAAACCACAAAATAAATACTTTTATTGAAAACTGATTACAAAAAATTCTGGCTACTTTGGAATTACCTCCCTCTTACATTATACTATTTTAATCCAATAAAATGAGTTTTTAAATTCAACATTTTATGAATGACTTGGATCAGTTCCATCTCTATAAAAACTAGAGCGAATGTCCTTGACTCGAGCAATATTATCATATATGCTAAAACTTGTGCTCAGCAGACCCAGACCTACTATAATTAGTATTGGCCTCTTTATCATTTTTACAGATAAGATAAAAGCTACAATATCCTGCATTTTCTTTAAGATAATGCTAAACACTACCTGATGATAATTTTAATTGGTCCTAGTAGTACTTGTTGAAGTTAACTTTGTATGGCATATAAGATACAAAGTGCATTAGTTGTAAACTTAATAAATAATCAGTTTCATGAAACTATTTAGGAGAAAATTACACTCCTGTATTCTTCCATCTAGTATAAAAGGAGTTCAAACCATTTTTAGATAATTAGAGGTTAAAGTTGTGCATCAGTTATCATAATACACAGACTTATCACTATAAGATAATTATATAAGCATTATCATATTTCATATATCCTGTTCAACTTGCAAAATCAGTATATCAAGACATAGCCAAAAAAAAAAAAAAAAAAAAAAAAAAAAAAAAAAAGCTTGTTCAGGTTAAAACAAAAGAATTGGAAATAAAAATGTTTGTTCCACCAGTGTCAGACTAGCTTATATAGATCAATTATAACTGTGTTTTGGATTCTTTTTTTTACCATTTTATCTATACATTTTTTTACTATATATTTGTTTATTTTTTTTTTTCCAAAAACATACCAGATTACCGTAAGAGGCAGCTGATATTCTAGTAGCACATATATTTATTTCTGTAATTATGATGAGTAT
>KZ807918.1:125903-152493 GCA_000696205.2 Oncopeltus fasciatus
TCGGCTCTCGTCATTTACTTTATTAAATTTTAATTTTATAAATATTTTATTTTGTTGTGGTTTTTAATCCCACGTAAATTATTATTTTTTAAACAATTAATGAGAGGGAACAGAAAATAAAAAACTATCTGTCCTCGCCAGGAATCGAACCTGGACCTCCTGCTATCCGGGCTGGAATGCAAATTAATCCATTACACCACAAGGACCAGCCAGCTATCTCATTCGGTTCCCTCTACATTAGCGAGAGCCTAATTAAATAATCTATTTTATTAAATTCTTCAAAATGAATTTTTAAATAGCCCAACTGTAAATAAAAATATAACAAACCTTTAATAACTTTCCCATTGACAAAGTATTTTCTATAGTTAAAAACAAGTGGCACATAATTGAATCACCTTTAACTTGGTCATTAGACTATTGCTTACATACACTCTCCCTGTGCTGCAACTCCGGATACCTTCTATTTCCGAACAAATCTTTGAACTTTCCATGGGAAATTGCCTTTCCCCAACATAACTTACATCACACTGAATGACCTTTTACAAAAAAAAAAGAAGGTATGTTGATGACTTTTTATTAATAATCAACCAAGATAAACCTCTGGAAATCCTGAATTCTTTCAACTCCTCACTCTTCTGGTGATTAAACCCAAACTTTAAAAACTACTATTAGCTGAGTACATACTTGGAACAATATTTTATTAACAGCAAAAAATACAAAGATTATATTTCTTCTACGTACAGTAATATTTTTCAGATCCTAAAACAAAAATTACCATAAGATCACATCATAGCAATTAAGTATTTCACCACCCAACCTTTCACTTCCTCATATTGACATTTCCAGTAATCTCAGGCTGCCTAATCCTTCAAAGACAAGCCCTCTTTCCTTTTTAAAACACCCACTCTCCCCAGAATTTTCTCCACCCCCCCCCCCCCCAATTTCTTTCCTAAATATTTCATGAATTTATCATAAATTTCATGAAATACATCATGATTAAGTTAAACTAAAGCAGGATTCTCTCTCCCTCTCTCCATAACTTTCAATGGTATGTGAACTTTTCAATTTGTTTACAATGTATATTTTCCATTTTCTTATACATGTCCAGTGTTTAGTCTAATTTACTGGGAGTGATAAATTGAAGGATAAAATTTACTAAACAAGCTGATCCTGGAAATACTAACAAAAGGAAGAGCTTCAGCAGATCCTAAAAATGGAGGGATTAATATTAAATTAATTAATTAATTAATTAATAGGGTAGAGCAAAATGTGCAGAACTTTGATTGATACACAGGGGTTGATACTTATCGTTTTAACTTTTTAAGTTTTTTATTGACAGTAATCTGCAATGAATCATTTGCCTTGCTTCTATATTCTTAAATTAATAGTTTAAAATAAAACAAAAATGCATCAAAGAATTATTTACACAACAGACAGTATTTAAATCAAAACTTCTCTATAAATCAACATCTTCTAAAAGTCATTGTGCATGAATGCTATGGTAGTAGCAAATATTAAGTTAAAAAATTTGTTAATGAGTAAGCAGGTAGTAGAAATAATTAATAATAGTGGAGAAATTACCTTACAGTAGTCAAAAGCCGCTCATTGAAGATGGCAGCTTTATCAAACTTTTCTGCCAATGAATCACTTATTGTTTCTTGGAAGTTAGCATGGTACTTGTTGTCAGCACACTTAATATTGGTATCTGTAACCAAGCCCAACAAGTAGTCTTTGGTTAGGAATAGAACTTTTATTGTACATTAATATTATAAATAAAGAGAATTAGACAGGAGAAAGAGTTAAATCAAACATCTTAATTGCTTATACCAGATACGGTTTACAGAGTATGGTTCCCCTATAGTAAGGCCCTTTACCACACTAAATAATTAAGGGTAATCAAATGGATTAAAGTAAATAACACAAGCAAAAGATAATTAAAATTATTTCTAAATATACATGAATGCATACTTGTCATTATGGTGACCATAAAATATCATATAATGCAACAATCCTGAAACCAATCCACTTGAACTGTTTCAAAGATCTTTAATAATAATAATACATTCTATACATTTTTTAGTTACTGAAATGTTAACAAAAGTGTTTCGATTATAAATTTTGGTATCTCTCTTAACCTCCCCCCTCCCCTTTCCACAACCTATTTCAACAAAAAATGAATTAACCCAAGGGTTTGCAATGAAAATCCTAATAACCAAATCTGGTTCATATATTTTTTTAAAAACTGGGTCACAATAAAGGATAGTGATAAACTAATACAAATTTCGTCAATCGAAAACTGAACTCTTTACATAAATTACTGTAAACATCAAAATTTTATTATTTGAAAATGAAAATATTTAATATCATGAGAGAATAAACAATACTGATAATTGCCCATTCATTAAGTTCTAGCAAATAAATGAAATAGAAAAAAAATCACTTTTGATCAGTTACAGTCAATGATTGATAAGTTGTCTTTCAATTCAAAAGTAACTCCCTATTAAATCGCAAATAAAATAAGTAAATATTTATTTAGTAGCTTTGGTCCACTACTTAGTCATTTAGGTCCATTAATTTCAATTTCTCGACTTCAATTTTCATACTCTTCCCAACTTCTAAGTAAGGTGCTGTCTTTTTTAGGCAAATTAAGTTTAATTAAAAAAAGGTTATGTATTTTTTTAAATTACCATGCATAAGGTATGTTACAAAATAAAATTGTTCATTATTAACTGTATATTTTATCATTATGTAACTATAATATATACATATATTTACAAACTACACCTAGAGACAGGAAACAAACTGACACAACTAAACCTACACTACATACTGCCTACATACTTACACTACATAAAGGACATTATAAAAACAGAAATGACAAAAAAGTACGATACTATGGATAAAAACTCAAAAAACTACGACTTAAACAAACAAACAACTCAGACGTAAAACGGAACAACCAAACATTTCACAAACGCATAGTAAACCTAACAAACATCACGTCCAACAAAGACGAAACAGACACATTGGAAAAGGGACTCAAAACATAATCTACAATACACGAATATACAGAAAGAAATAGAAACAAACATACTAGACGCAGAACACATAATAACTTACCTACCACAAGAAAAACAAGAACAGATGAGACACAGAGTAGCAGACCTACTGACCAACAACATAAAGCACCGAATCTACACTAAACATAGCCAGACAGAAACCAAGACAACTAACAACATACAGAAAAAACTCCGGGACAACAACCTAACACTGACCAAAGCAGACAAAGGTAACGTGACAGTTATTATGCACACACAGGATTACAACAACAAAACAGAAGAGTTCATCAGACTAACAAAATGTACAGAACTAAAAACAGACCCCACAGATACATACCAACGAAAAATACGAAACACAATTAAACGATGTCCAAACATACTAGACGGATCTCACTTCAAATACATTAACATGAATCCTGGACCACCAACGCTACGAGCACAACCGAAAATACACAAACCAGACATACCAATACGACCAGTAATAAACTACAGACCGGCACCAGCATACAAACTCGCCACACACACCGCAAAACTAATTAAAGAATCTCTAAACCTACACAACACATACACAATAAAGAACCCGAGAGACCTGATCACTAAACTACAATACATTACAATCACAGAACAGACAAGGCTTATATCATACGATATAAAAGACTTATACCCTTCCATACCAATAACAGAAACCATAGACATACTAAAAAACAGACTAACGGACCTTTACGATGAACAATTCATAGAAGAACAGACAGACATAACCTCAACAATACTGAAACAGAATTACTTCTTATTCGATAACAAACTTTACAGACCATCAGACGGATTAGGAATGGGAAACCCAACTTCCTCTGTACTAATGGAGACTTTTATACAACACATAGAAGACACACACATTAAGAACCTTATAGAAAGATACAACATAAAACACTACTACAGGTACGTAGATGACATACTTTGCATACTTTCACAAGATAATGGAGAAGACATATTAACAGACCTAAACAACTTACATCCCAACATCACATACACAATGGAGAAAGAAAACAACAAAACAATCAACTACCTCGACATAACTATTACAAGGACGGACGATAAGCTAACCTACGGAATATACAGAAAACCGACAGCGACGGACACTACCATACACGCAACATCAAACCACCCCACACAACACAAACTCGCAGCATTCAGACATTTAATACGACGAATGAAGACAATCCCACTCACAAAAGAAAACTATGACAAAGAACTACAGACGATATACACAATTGCGCACAACAACGGATACAAACAAACCACTATAGACAAACTACTTACGAAATACAACAACAAAACACACACGAACGGACAACAAGAAGAACAGGCAAATCATAGATACACAATAACATACACAGGCACTGAAACTTACAAACTTACAAACCTATTTAGAAAAGAAGGTATACTCACAGCATTAAAAACAGACAATACACTAAAACGCAACCTACACACGAACAATATAAAGACTGAAACATTCAACTCCAGCGGAGTATACAAACTAACGTGCACATGCAACCAGACATACATAGGACAAACAGGACGAAAACTAAAAACGAGATTTGACGAACACGCACGATCATACAAACGACAAAAACGGGACTCCAACTACGCAAACCACCTACAAGACAACGGACACGACCTCACCGACATAAAAACAACCATGACGTTGCTACACTAACAACAGAAGGGACGGAAGATGGACATCTTAGAAAATATGGAAATCTACAAAACAAGGACCGCTGACAATAACATAATTAACGAACAACTCAACACACAATCTGACACAATATTTAGACCGCTACTATTACTAAAACGAACACACAAACGCAAATGAACAGACGACGCACAAACCGACAACAACGCAAAAAGACATAAGACAGCATAATCCATAGGCAAACACAAACACATTTACAAAAAACTTTCGGAACACTTAGAACACCTCAACAAAGGAGATTACAACTAATCCCTGCCTCAACCAATACCTGGAATAATGGACTCTGACCCTTATAACTCGCACGTGCGACAGACCTTATCGCCGACAAAAGTGACCGTTACAGCTACCTGACACAACTAACTCACAGAATACAAACGCAGTTGAATACAGACCGTGACAGTGAACGTATGTATTCGGCCAGAAGATGGACAATGTCCGAAAGCGCTCGCCAACAGAAGATGGTTTGCAGAAACCAATGAAGAAGGAGAATAGAAGGTATGAGAGACATATATATATAACCTTATATAAGATAATATATATTAGAAGTCTTCTACCTTATATTTTTTTTTTTACAACAAAAACCTTTATTATTAATTACTTTCTACATGCTATCTTATACTAGGATTCAGAAAAGAACCAAGTATAAGATAGAAGACTTCTACTCCTTCGAACAATAATCAAGAACTTGATAAAGATCCAAGAAGTGATATTGGAGGGTGAAATATTAACTTCTCAAACAGGAGAGGTCTCTTCACCAATGGGAATAATAAATGAATTGACAGTAAGAACCTAGCATGTTAATTTTTCATTTGTGACTGAAAATTTTGGTCAAGTCCAACTTCTGAAATAGGAGAAATTCAAGGTTAAATTTATTGCAAAAAATCATTAAGGTGTTTGAGGTTTTGCAAGGATGGTAGAATTTATTGGGTTTAGAGACAGAAAAGTTGAGATTGGACATGATTGGTTGAAGAAGATTTTGTGCCCATATTATGCTGAAATGTCCAAAAATTTAGCAACATGCATTGTTAATAACGAATGATACTTAGAAATTTAATATTTTTGTATGAATTTAAAATTTGGAATATTCGTTTGGCTCTCCTTTAAGGCTTACTTGAAGGCCAAGGTGGTTCTTTATTAGTTATTTTTTCAGGTTAAGTCTATTAATTATTATAAGTCAAGTATATTCTTTCATAAATATCAATATTGGTTTGAAATCTTAAAGAATTCAAGAATTAGTTAAACTATAAATTAGATTTGCCATTTATTTGAAATCTAAATGTTTGTGGCCAATAAGTAAAAATTCAGTAAATTGTGATAAACATTCATCGCTATAAACTTCTTTTAATTAACGATAAGTTTCAGTAGGGGTTTTACCCAATTTCATGTGAAATTTGTTGCTCTACTATTACACTTATTTTTTCAGCAAAATGAAACAAACACATCTTACAAAGGTTAGGGCCAGACTGATTTATAGACAAACTTGGGAGGCACTGCAATCGAAAGAGAAGTCTTTAGGCTGAACAGCTGTTGGTCGTTTGGAATAAGAACAGGCGTAGTTCTTCTGTAGCAGCATCAGTCTTATTATTTAGTAGCCAAACCTTGTATGCCAAAAAACAGTTGGTGGGAATGGGTGAATAAAAATTAATTCCTCTTAGTTGGCTAAATAGGGATTGTGAAAGTTAATATGAACTATTGGGGTGTCTCGGGTTTTCCCTAGTCTCAGAAGAAGTCACCTCACTTCACAATTGCTGAACATGGCTCATTTTGGCTCAAAGAATGTGTCTGAGTGTAAGTCCAAAGCCTTGACTTTTTATACACTAGAGTGTATCTTCTTTCAGTAGAATTCTTAGATTTTAGCATAACATAAAAAAGCATTTTCACAGAGAAAATGTTGACATTGGGTGTTAACTTCAGGTTAAAAATTGAAAGGGAAAGTATTTTATGTTAAGATATTGGAGCAGAAAATTTATTACGTTGCAATAATGTATAATCATGTAAAAATAATATTAATAGCTAATAAATAAATAAACTAGCCAATCTATGGACAATTACATTTTATTACTAAACCAGCTATCAGTGAAAAAGTGACCCACTATCAGAGCTGGATATCCATAAAACAAATTATGAATTTATTCTATTATATGCAATAGAACTTATAGTGAATCAACTATTTAATTTATGTAATTAAAGGATAAAATAAATAAATAACAAAACTAAGTTAACAAAAATAAGTACAATGCATGGAAAAAATTTGCAAAACACACACTTTTGCATTCAATATTTGTAAGACAACATTTCGAAGGGTATTTAAACAGATGGAAATTAAAAAACTATCCATTAGCAATCAAGTGGAAAATACATACTGAGTAAATAGGGCTCAGATGATAAGGGCGACGGACATTCTAGGGATCCCTGGGAGGATGTAGAACACAGGTCATGTTGAGAGTTGGAGAAGATAGCTCTGGTGCCCATGAGAGGCCGGCGTCTTGTCCTTGGTACACTACTGTTGCTCTCACTCGTGTCTGCAATACATAACCATTAGTTAAGATGGGTAATGTATTGACTGTGGAGATCAAGGATTGAGGAAAAAATACCTATAATTCTCTCCAAAATGTGCATTTTTAAAAATTATTCAACATTTTGGCTTACACTGGTAAGCTATCTTTAAGATTAAACATGATTAAAATGCTGTGAGAAGAGACAAGATATAGAAGAGCTATAATTTAAAACAAATAAAATATGAATTATAAATCAACAAATTATAAATAATAAAAATAATTCCAGTAAATTTTTATCTGTACTAATTACTGGCTGTTCTATTTTCCATCTCTTCTTATTATGTAATTCTGTTAACATCTCTTAGTAAGAGAAACATTTCCAATCTGAAGATAGTTTGCATATGCTAAAATGTTGGCCAAAATTTAAAAATGCACATGAAGGACCATATTTTGTTATCACTATATTGACTAAACCCTATCATAACAATCAGTTACATAGGTCTAGAGAATATGATATCTGCAAATGTAATAGCTTTTTAACAAAAATTAAGGAGTTATATGAATCAAGTTACTAAATGAAAAATGGACCAATAGAAGTAGAGGATGTCAAGAGAGAGTAAAACACTTATTTTTATTTTATTATTATTATTATTATTATTTTTTAATATGGAACATAATTTAAGTTAAGAGAAAGGAAAATCAACACAGATGAACACAGCAAAATTTAATGGGGGTTTACCGGAACCATACATTTTAATCGCATGCCTAGAAGCTGCTTTAAAATGTAAATTGAAGTTAGTTGCTTAGAAAAATTGGACAAATTCAGGTGTATTACCTGTATTATCAAGAATATAAAAAAAAATTGTTCACTATGTGTAACATTTATCTTAATACAATGAAACTTTGCACAGGTTTACTTGCTGCTAAAATAAATATTTAAGAACTGTGCAGTAAAATATATTACAAATAGAAGTGTTAATTTATGATTAATAAGCAAACACAAAAGGTTCAGAAAGTAATTTACCAAATTTGCACTATCAAACAATTATGAAAAAAACATATAAAGGAAATATGTAAGATTTTCAGGAGTTTGGTGGGCCCTCTTACTTTTTAAAATATGAAAAACTTATTTACTTTTTAAAAATTAGGCTTTTGGAAACTGTTGCATAAATTCATTTTTGGTTGAAATGATTGAAGGGAAAGGGAGGTTTAGCGGGGGGAAAAAATTGTGATTAGTTTAATCAAGATATTAAAGTAATATCTTGATTATAATTAGTGTTACAAATATGCATACATATTACATATTAGTTTAAAAGGAAAACAACATTTATGCTGGGGTTGGGGTCTGTAACTTCTATGCAGAAATCTTGAAATAATATTTTAATTTATAATTGTAGCTAATAATTTCATTATGAACAAAATATAAAATTATTTAAAAAATTAAATACCTCATTACATCTGAAGTCATTCTTTAAGAAATAAAATATAAACGTGTCCAATTGGAAGATTATTCTTAAAAATAAGTTATTTTCTTCATCAATGCAATAATCAAGAACAACAAATACATTGATTAACTATGAATAAAATTGAGTATGGGGATTGATCATGTCTGTAATATTTTAAAAAACTTAGCTCTGTAACCAAAATATTTCAATTTGAAACATTAATATAGTCCTCCATTTTTATTTTAACTATTGAAAAAAATTTTTTTTTTTTTCAAACAAATGTACAAAAATAGGCAAAAAATCTGGAAGCTAAGAAATTAGATTAATAGTGAAAATGATGGACAGTTGGCAGTATAAGTATTATTTAATTCAAATAAAACATCTTGACAAGCCAGTATAAGGTGGAAAAACGACTGTACATGATGATAGGCTTTATCAGATTTTGCCTAAAATTTCCAATAACTTACTGAAACCTAGCCATTTTTGCTTAGGATACTCTGATAATCATGCTTAAAGCAACATTTTAGGTTAGTTAGCTTAATATAAAATTTAATGTTATGGCTGCTATATATATAGTAAATAAGAACTAGTGGAAGAAAGAGTGTAGTAAACACCAAAAAAGAAAAAATTACAAGGAGCAAAATATTTTGGGAGATTTCTCGCCCTTCCCCAGTGAAGAAACTGTCTTCACTCCTCACTGAAGAAAGGCAAAAAATCTTCCTGAAAATTTTACGATGACAATAATAAAATAATTACCCAACAATTTTGGAGTGTTTTATTTTTTTGATCTTGGCCAAAACACTTTTCTCCAGCATAATACTCAATGGCCAAAGAACCTCCAACTATATATATAGTTCAGCAGCAAGGCCAAGGGGGAAATAATTGTTAAGAATGTATTTATTCTCGACCCACAGCACACTAGAGAAGGTGTATGGTCAGTACACCATTCTAAATGCTGGCTCTTTTACCATTCAATGAAGAGAGGTTCCCAATTAAGGCTAGGTGTTCCCTAGAAGCACACAAGAAATCCCTCACAAGAAATTAAAAGTCACTTAAGTATGCTGAGATCTTTTGGATAATCAATCAATCTGTTGTTTCCATAGAGGAAATTCAGTTGGTCATGCAACTACATAATATACATAATAGGCCTGAAATTTAGAACATTAGCAACAATAATTTTTTTTTGTTAAAAATTTAGTTGTTTTTTTTCCCCTACAATTCCAAGACCGAATCCCAGACCAAAAATTATTTTTTCTATTGTATTACAATTTTGAGACAGATGAATTTCTGACAGATCTACTCTCGTATGTACAGGTGAGTTGAAAGAAGAGTTTTGGCTATCATAAAATCTCAAGATAGAACAAGAGAACAGGAATAAGGGATTCATATTTTTTTCTTGGATATTCAAAATCCAAGATCATTAAGACAAAGGCAAATTTATCTTAAATATTTAATACGAAACCTCTAACTGTACACCCTATAACAGTAGGAAAAACAAAAGAATTTTGACATCTTTAACTTAGTTAATAGCTGTTTCGTGAACAAAAAAAAAACAATTTTGGATGAACTGGAGAAAAATTTTGTACGGACTCATTTTCCAGGTCATTCATACCTGTCTTTTTACTTTTTTTTTTCTTTATGGAAGTTTAAAGTAAATAACTAATAAATAATGAATACAATTAATCATTAAAATATTCTCGTTACTATCAATAAACTTCTTCCAATGTAATGGTAAATCCCAAATTGTTATACAAGAAATGCAAAGGGAGCCAGAAAAAAATCTTACTACCTCAGCCGGGACACAAACCCGGGTCCTCCTGCTTTCCGGGTAAGTATTCTGACCGCTGCAAAACCAAGGCTAGCTAGATAATCTCTCCAACTCCCTGCACTATACTCCGAGTCTAATCCCCCAAGAAGACGAATATATCGTCTTATACTCAAAGGAGCTAACATCATCGGCTATTTGTTAGACTCTCGTTTTTCTAATATTTATTTTTTAAATAATGATATTAGTTGTGGTATGTAATCCCACATTAAATTTTATACAATAAATGCAAAGGAAGCCAAAAGAAAATCAATGCAACTGAGGTAGTAAGATTTTTTTTCTAGCACCCTTTGCATTTCTTGTATAAAATTTAATATGGGATTACATACCACAATTAACATCATTATTTAAATTTAAAAAAATGCTTATGTTCTTAGCAACAATGAATAGACATGTTACTCGAACAAAAGCAAAACTTTTATTGAGATATAATTCCATCATATTAATCACCAGATCTAGTACATTTTTCTTCTTTAAAAAACAGCTGGTTTTTATTAGTGTAAAACTCATTCAATGTAGATAGTAGCCTGTCACGGTTGTCAAAACATTTCTGTCTGATATGGTTGTCCAGATTTCTAAATAGGTGGTAATCTGTAGGTAAAAAGTTTAGGGAATAGGGTGGATGTGTCAAAACTTCCCAACCAATCTGTAAATTTATCTCCATTCATGGTCATAAAGATACAAACCATTTAATATTATACAAATCCTAGTTGTACTTGAGCTTGCCATGAAAATCTATCCTTTCTATATCTATTCAGATTCCTTATGCAGAACCAGCAATACTCATGTCAAGGAAAATATATATTTAAGTTTTAATTTAGAAAAAAAAACAACAAATTTTTAGAAAAATGAACCCTTACTATTTGGTGCATGATTTTAGTGATGTGAAGAAAATTAAATTATTTGGTTCATTAACATTTAGCCATTTACTAGAAAATATTCTAAACTGAAAGTTGAATACAAGATTGAGGTAGCTTATTATGATGGTGGATATATCCAACAGGCTGTGAGATACCGAATTTAATAAACTTATGAAGCCTTGTAGTATAAAGTGTTTTTGTAAATAGAATTTCAAAAATTAATATCCCAAAAGTGTGGTATAATGGCACTTAACCTTTAAATAATGGTAGCACCTATATAGAACTGAAAAGCTGAACACAACTTGACTTAGATGACAAATTCCTCAACTTTGAATTAAAAATGGAAGGAAGGATACCAAGGAAGAATACTAGACATTAGGCAAAAACTGCAGTTAGTTTCAAAGCCATTATCTGAAAAGGTTATTGATTAAAAATGGGAGGCTGTCGAATTAAATTACAAAAATGACATTGCAATTAGCCAAAATAAATAAATTGATGAAATTTTAAATAAATTTGAATTATTTAATGGCAAGGATAACAAGGTGTTTGAATTTAACAGAACAGAGCAATCCTATGTTCCATTTAGAGAATTCTTAGATACAGATATGCTGTAATACATAACCAACCTGACTTTGATTTACATTATCTTTTTTGGAAAACTTCAAAACACTTTTAAAGAAACTTATTTTCAATACAAGAAAAATGTTTTGAAACACTAACAGTTCACTATGGAGTATTTTTTTAGAATTAACTCAATTTAAAAAATACCCTTTTAACATATTATGTAGAAGCTGATTTTGCATATTTAAATTAAAAGTATTTCAGGATGCCTCATAAACATTTTTGGCAGTAATATTCCTTGGAAAAGAAAAAACAAAGTTATGTGAAGTGTTTTTTTGTTGTTTTTTTTTTTTTTTTTACGGAGCCTGAATATGTGCTTTAGCAAATTCTGTTCGTTCTAATGTTCTGATAGAGTGTTTATATTTTAGAATTACTTTTATTGAAATATTAAATAATCATCATTTTCAAATCATGATGATGATTGTGGTAATGTAATACCACATTTCATAATTAATTTGAATCGTAAAAGGAGCTAGAAAAAAAAACTCTACCACAGCAAGGGAGGTTAGAGAGTTGTTTTTTTTTTCTAGCTCCCTGTACAATTCAAATTAATCATGATTTTTTTCCCCATTGTTTTGTACCAAGCCAATCCATCCCATATTAAGAGCTTAATCTAGACATGTTATCAATTAGTATCATACTGAAACTTTTGGTCTAAAAGGTTAAAAATATTTCTGTCAAATATCATTTTATTAAAAATGAAAAATTTAGAAATGGCAAAATTAAAATATTGTAAAACTTCTAGTCAGTCTGCTGAATGTTCAACTAAAGCTAAAAATTGGGGGAATGTATTGTTAATAAATAAGTTTTATAAACTTACTTCAATTTTGATTAATTTATCTAATTTCAGAGTTTTGAAAGTTCAAAATTTCTGAAATATCTTTAAGATTGTCAAGGCATTAGCCAATCTTAAAAGTATAATAATTGTCTACAAGTTTTTATATTTGAAGTTATTATTAAATTTGTGCTCTTAGAATAACTTCCAATCATTAAATAGCTTCCATTCCAAGTATATTTTAAGTAAAATTAACTTACTGTTAGATTGTACAACAATGTATCTACAAAAAGCAGTTGGTAGGAGTACATACCTGATAACCTGCTTGACGAGGTAAAGCTGAGGGGGGTGCTTGTACTGGATGGAACTCTGCAACATTCACGACAGCTCTCACTCCGATTGCTCTTCCTGGATAGTGGATCCCTACCAATACCCCATATTATTAATTGATAATATAATTTTACATCAAAGGTTAAATTTTTTCCTTAAAGCCCCATTTCTTTTAACTTAATAAAAATCAGTAAATTAATTAAACAACTTCATTTACACTCATTAATCTATCTTTTAACTTAAAAAAAACAGTTGGTGAAAATGATATCACAATTGCTGGTTTCAAAGTAGTCTAGGAGTGAAAAGAAGGGTTTAACCTTCTTACCTAGACTTTTAAATTTTGATATTTAATTAGTGATATTAAATCGTTATCAATTGCTATTAAAGTATAATATGACATAAATGTTCTTAAATTAAATTTTACAACTATCTAGATCAATAAACTAATTATAATGGATAAATCATTTTATAAATGATCATCCTCCTCTAAAACTCAATGAAAATTGGATCTTATTTCAGCCACAAATGAATATATTCAACAGTTTGGTTTTTTTGGTTGGTTTTTGATTTTTTATTGGCAACAAACATCTCAGGAGGATTTAGTTTTCATTAATTCAATTTTAAAAAAAGATGTCTTTCTTTTTCCCAAGCATATGCATTTATATAGATATAAACACAATTATATTACAAAAAAATTTAGATATTACTTGGTTACGCCATATTTTACTAAATTTCAATTTTTTTTTTTTTCTTGTCTAGTAAGTTTGTTCAGATTTCTACACAGTGATAATACATGTGTATGTATAAACACCGGCATACATACACATTGACATAAAGTTTTATTTTATTTGTATTTGGTACAGCTTTTCAGTTTATTTAAATATATTCAAAGTCCTCTGTTTTGCTAAATTTTTTCGTAAAGGGAAGCCTCACGTAGGAAGATGAAAACTTTCTCCAGGAATGGGCTTTTGTTTTCCAGTATTGTTTTCATAGTTGTTGGTATTCCCATTTGGTTCAATTTTGCTTTATATTTCTTACAGGTGGTGAAGATATGCTCTATGCTGATGTGTAGGTTGCATATCTCACATATTGGTGGCTGTTTTTTAGTGATGAGATGCCCATGGGTTAGACGGGAATGACCAATTCGTAGTCTTGTTAATACCACCTCTTCTCTTCTATTTTCCCTATAGGAGGAGTCTCAAGCGACAATGTCTGTCTTGATTTCCCGTAACTTATCTGGGGCTTCATTCCACATTGCAGTCCAGTTTTGATGAATTAATTTATTTAGTGGAGAGAATAGTTCTTGTGGCGAGATGTAATAGCTGGTTAATTCTGTTAGTTCATGGGCTTCTTTTGCTGCTGCGTCTACTTTATCATTTCCGGTGATTCCAGTGTGACTTGGTACCCACAGAAGCACTACTTTTTTGTGGATGTCTTTTAGCTCAGCAATGTACTGTTGAATTTTGTTAACTATTGGATTATTAGTATCTGGATTGGTAATAGCTCTGATGGAGCTAAGGGAGTCTGTGCATATTATTATTGTTGTCTCAGTAGCATGGAAACTATGGTGGAGGGATATTTGTATAGCAGAGAGTTCAGCTGAGTAGACACTATTAAGTTTATTTATTTTGAATATCATGGTGGTCTTATCAGAGTATATTGCAAAAGCAGTTGAGTTATCTGTCTTGGAGCCATCTGTGTTGTAAATGTTTGCCACTGGGTATTTTTCTATTGTATCTAAAAAGTTTTGTTGAATTATTGTTTTATTGGTCTCTTGTTTCTTATTAACTATTTTGAGCATTTTAAGGTCAGTAAAGGGAGTAGTGATCTTCCATGGTGGCAGAGAGTGATTTGAGTGATGTAGCTGAATATTTTTTAACATTTCTATGGGCCTGGACATTCTTATAGCTATTGGGAGAGATGTATTATTAACTCCTGCATATTTGTGACTCAATCTGTTATTAAAAGTTGTTTCGTAAGTGGATGAGCATTGAAGTCACCCATTATTATAAGAGGTTTTGGGATTTGATTTAGAAGTTAAAAAAACATCTTGATTGTTTATTTGCTCATCAGGTGGAATATAAATGTTGACAATGTAAACAGGTATGTCGAGATTTAGCTTTATGGCAAGGGCAAGAAGATTAGTTCTAAGCCGAAAAGGCTCGGAATTGATTTTGAGCAAGATGGCTGTGAGAATGCCTCGGCATGCCTGGTAACAATGGGTGTAGTCATTCCGATATATCTCATAGACTCTAATTTTGATGGAGTCAAAGGTACGAGTGTGAGTTTCTTGAAGACAAACAATTGCTGGATCATAGTCATGGAGAAGGAGCTGAAGGTCTTGGTAATGTGAGCGTATGCCATTACAGTTCCACTGAACCAAACTAATATTATTGGAGTTTACAGGCAGTTTAAAAGGAAAATATAATTATAAAATAAAACAGTAAACCAAGATTTTTTTTTCCCCCTCCCTCATTGCTAATTCGGCCCATTTGTAATGGAAGCAGAGAATGTAGAGTAACTAATATTTTTATTTTACGATAGTTATATTTAAGGAGATGGTGAAAGATTGTTTTGTTGGTTTTAATTTTTGTAGATGAAGATTTTTGTTTAAGTGTGTAGTGTACTGGATTTAGCTTGTCGGTGTATTCTGTTTTATTAGGGAGATGTATATTTTTATATAAATAATTAGAGTTTGCCCTTCTTTCGTTAATTTTACAATTAGCTGTAGTTTTTAACATATATCTAATCGTTATACATATATAAATATTATTTGAAAGAATTGGATTTATCCAATTCGTTTCCTTCTTCACTCGTAGATATTTCTATCTCAAATGCGGGAGAGGGGGGCGACCACGCCCGCTGGTGGTCCATGCGATGGGAGAGTGGCGGCGCTATCTGCCAAACACTCTCATCTGAGGCTGTCGTTTCGTCACGGGAAATTCCGAATGGATCCGAAGAAGGCCGAGCCTCAGGGGTGTGGGGTAGGGGATTTGGGATGGGATAGTGGAGGGGGATGGAGCGGAAGGGGTTCCCCCCTTGTTCTGGGGTGGAAGGGGTAAGGGAGGGGAAACCCCTGTTGCTAGGGGTGGGAGGGCTTTTCCCTCAGTATCAGGCAGCTTTCGTGCCTGGTTGTTTTGATAAGCGGGTGCTTGATAAGACAGGACGCTCGTTGAAAATGTTTTATTTTGAATAAATTCATCGATAGATTTATTTATCCTTGGATTTTTCACTACACTAGCAAAAGATTTGCTGAATGTAGGGGCTTCTTTTTCCTTAAAAATATTTTTAGCTGCGTTGTAAGTTATTTTTTCACTAAATTGAATTTCTCTATTTTTTTTTTCTTCGAGAAATTTTGGACAGTTTTTATCAGTGCTTGTGTGGTTCTGGTTACAATTAACGCATATTGCAGTTGTAGTTTTGCATGGCGATCCGTCAGTTTGGTTTCACTACAAAAGTAACAAATTTGTTCGTTTTTGCAGATTAGTGCAATGTGACCAAATTTGAAACATTTGTTGCATCTGATTAGATTGGGTACGTAGAGTCTGACATTTATTTTATGAAATCCTATCTTAATGTAGGCAGGTAATTTAGGTTGGTCAAAAGTAATTTTATATAAATGAGTCTTAGTATCTTTTCCGTTTTTTCTCGATATTATTCTTTTAACGTCCTTAATATTTTGGGGTTTCAATTCTTCAAGAATGGTTTTTTCATCGATTTCGTAGAGGTCAGAGCAGTAAATTATTCCGATAGATGCGTTCAGTTTTTCGTGCGGTTTTACTTCGACTTTTATTTCATCGCTAAAACTAGTGAGTGACATCAGAGCCTCGCTCTGTTTAGCGGAGAGTGTTTCAATTAATAGAGCACCATTTTTCAGCCCTTAAACGGTTTTTAATTCGCCTGCAAGTGAAGTTAGTTTCTTATGGATAAGAAATGGGGAGACTTTATTGAGGTTTTCATCACCGATACGTTGAATTATCAAAAACCGGTTATAGTTGCTTTGAACAGGTTGATTATTTGAGACAAAATTTCTCGGGCACTCGATAGCCGATTTTATCTTTTTTTTAGCCGGNACTTATTATTTATTTAAAATTTTCGTCGTCACAGTCCGACGATTGTGTCTGCCAATCTGTGGGGTAACACACGGGATCTAAGGTATGCAGAGTCCCAGGAGACGATATTTTTGAATTTCGCCACCCATATGAGCATGGGCAAGATGGCCCTATTTGAATTCAGCGGTACCGCTGCCCGTTAGTCGAGAGTGGTCCCCTGCTTTCTGTTAGAGCTCCATTTCAGAGGGTCGGGCAAGCTTCCATCCCTGGCGACTGACAATTCCTTTTCCGCCTCCATACTCCAAGCGTGTGTCTCGCAAGCTATGCCAGCTTTGCCCCACCGCTCTTTGCTTTCATGACATTTCAGACATTTTCCTATAACTAACTACGCTTTCCTTGATTTTCCCTGAACTAAGAATGATGAAAAATTCTTTAATTACAATTTTAATATTTCATACACTCCGTATACGCTCTTCAAATGCACATGGCTTTAAATGATGTTCCTACTCTTCCCTACGATGTCTGTAGCACACTCACACACAAAATGTGTGTGCGTGTGTTAATTTAAATTATATATATATATATATATATATACACAATATATATTAAGAAATTTTAGCAGATTTATTAAAAATAAATCAAGTTATTCAAATAGGTACTATGATTCGACTTTTTGAAATTTATTACCTATTTTATTCATATAAGTAGTTGTATTTTTAATCGAATGAAAAATAATGTGTGTTGTTGAGTCAGCCAATTCTCTCTTAGTACTTTTCATGACCATGAGTTACCCTGGCACCGGTGAAACTAATTTTGACAAGCATCAATGAAACAGTGATAGTAACTTAAAAGCTTTTAATAATTTGTATGCACAAATAACTGTTAACAAATAAACCCAGCTTAATAAATATTAAGCTTTGATAAACAAAAAAATTCAAAATTAGTGCAAAACAGTCCATGACTAAGAAGCACTTATAAACTTAACAGTTGGGGGGAGAGGGAGCATCCACCATTCATATCATTATAAAGAGGATTAGGATTAGGGTTATAGGGTGATCAACATCATGGTTATTATGCCCTGACTGTTGGGTTAATTACATTTTTTCATATATGCCTGTTACTCTTAAAATGCACATAAGTTTGCCTACATTGGATTCATGGTTTGCCAGGGATGTCATTATAAATATATTTTATAATAAGAATTTATCTTCCTCAAAAATGTTATAGAAAATTAGTAAAATAAATTTTCCATCCATCATGTTTTATAAATATTTGCCATATCCCAAATAATAGCAAATATATTGACAATTATTCCAAACATTCTCCTACACATCTGATTACTGTAAAAATAAACTCATTAAAAAAGCTGTTAAAAAAATGCCAATATTAGAAAATTGCATTTTACACTTATTATGTTCTGAACATTTTTTAATAACTCTAAGAGTGACAAAAATATTGAAAATTTTCAAATTGGAAACATACGTGCAATGAGAGGCCGTCTTCCCCCGGAAGATGGCCCTATCAGGGCTAAGGAGGCTGGCTGCTCTACGGAGTGCTCCAAGTTCTGCATTCTTCTTTGGATCTGGGCTTACATGCAGGACCCCCTTTTTACCAGGCTTCAGTGTGTCTCCAAACTCTACACAAGGAAATCAAGCTATTCACAAAAGTATGATCTGATTATATTTTTGTTTTTCAAATATGACTTTATAAACAGATTAGAAAAATATTGTCCATTATAAATGATGTACATATGTTTACATAAATGTAAAATTCATTGTAGCATACATGGCATAGGAGATTAATAATAATTTTATGTTTTACATAATACAAATAAATATGTATAAACTTATGACAATTATGAGTCATACAACGAACTAACACCAATCACCAATTTCTTCATAATAAAAAGTGCAATGCATGAAAATTAATAGAATAAATTTATTAGATTTAACTTCAAGTTTTAAATGATTGGAAAAATAATCAAACCAAATTAATAATAATGTAAAAAAAATTAAAAAGCAAAAAAGCACAATCTTTTGTAAGTGCAATTAGATTGAGCTTATGCTTAAATATGAATCAAAAAGCTGATCCTTGGCCCCTACAAAGCTTTAAAAAGTTTGAAGTTCATCTTGAGTGAGAATGAATGATGTATGTTAACAGACTGAGTACAATCTACACTCTATATATCCAAATTTAAATGGAGAGTTTTTTGATTGTGGAGATTATTAGTAGAGAATTTGTTGGGGTTGACTGTTGGAAAATAAGTAAATGGTCTCAGAGGGAATTTGATTGCTGATATAGTTTGTTATTAGTGTGGAGGCCTCATTTAAAAAATAAATAAAAAAATTTCAGGTTGGAAGTTTAAACATAATTTTTTTTCAGTAAATCTGAAGAAATTCAATCCTGTCAACTAGATAAAAAATGATAGTCACAATANTAGCTTTTAACCGTTTAGAAAATCATAATACTAAAGGCTTGGGGATTTAAATTTAATTACTGAAGTCATATTTATATTCATATATATCGATAAATAATCGCTTGAAGAATGTTTTTGATTGCCGTTTAATGATTTCTTCCTCTATGGAAAAGTGCTGAACACAAAATTCTGTTTTAAATAATAAAGGGAATAGAATAAAAAATCGATCTATCTCAGCCAGGACTCGAACCTGTTATACGGGCCTGCGTGCTATTCAATCGCACCACCGAGACTAGACAGATAACTTATTAAATTCCCCGTACTCATACCGGGAGTTTAAGCCGACGAATATTTCGTCTTAAGGAGCTGACATTGTCAAGCTATTTATTCGACTCTCGTTATATGCTTTCATTTCTTTTTATAAATATTGTTTTTGTTGTGCATTTATTGTTTTAAATTTATTTGGGATTAAATATCACAACAAAAACAATATTTACAAAATTCTGTCGTTCTGCGAGTTTCTGCAGACCTGTTGTGGAACATGCGAGAGAATTTTTTTTTTTTTTTTTTCAAAATCTGGGAGGAATATGCTCTCATTCTGTGCGAGACTTCCTGAAAAGATCTCTCCGAGAGTGGAAAACTCCAGACCGCTTTCACTCCTTTGTGCTTCCCTGGATAAGAAATGTTTCACAAAGGCGCCATGCTGCTCCCCATCGCGGATATTTTCCACAAAGAACAGCGCCTCACTATTTATTCATGGGTTCTTTACCTTCTTCAGGCTGTCCAATAAATTCATAGGTCTTTCGTCTTTTGGAATTAACCTACTAAGTAATGTTCAAGTAGAGACTTTTTTTTTTCCTGGCCGTAGATGTTTTTTTGTTGGGGTTTGGTCAAGGTAGAACTAAAAAATATAGAACTATCATACCTTCTATTGTCCGTCTTCATTGGTTACTGCAAACCATCTTCTGTTGGCGAGCGCTTTCGGACATTGTCCATCTTCATGGCCGAATACATGCGTGACAGTGAACGCATGTATTCGGCCAGAAGATGGACAATGTCCGAAAGCGCTCGCCAACAGAAGATGTTTTGGAGAAACCAATGAAGACGGACAATAGAAGGTTTGATAGTTCTATATTCATTGATGGTGGAAATAACCTTTTAAAAAATACAAATTTTAAAAAATGTGTATTTTTTAAAATTATCTGCCAACGTTTCGGTTTACGTTGTAAGTCACCTTCAGGGTTATCATGAAAATAAGAGAGGGGGACCTGTCCCTAGGTTCACATTTTCATGACTGAGTAATGTTTAACATTATTTTAATTAATTTGGAGGTAGTTAGTTCACCGTCGAACTTATTGAGAAAATATTGGTCTGGGATTCGATCTTGGAATTTGGATAAATAAAAAGTAATCCATAAACCAAAAAAGTTCTTATTGGTAGCTACGTTTCGGCCACAATTTCTGGTCTTCTTCATGACAATTGTAGTGATGGGAGAAATGAGTGTCTCCTGCTCCAGAATTACTAAATCATGATTGAAAAACTAAAACCATAATTATCAGTTGTAATTAATTATAATTAATTCAAAAATGTTGCTGGGCAACCAACAACATGACATTAAAAATAAAAAACCACAAATGGTTTTTAGAATGTTGAAAATGTTTGAATAAGTTTAAGAAATTTGTTCTATGTCTCTTCTGTCGTTAACTGGATTGTGTTGTAAGTTAATGTGGACGGTTTCAGATAAAAGGCATTAGTGTTCATAGGGTTCAGTGGAAAGAATGGTTATGTTCTCCAAGTCAAATGTGTGTTCTTCATGAAAAACATGTTTAGTGAGGGCAGTTTTTATTAGTTTTTTCTTTATGTCATTTTTATGGCTATTGATTCTACGGGAAATAGGGTTTTTTGTTTGTCCAATGTAAGAACCATGGTAATTAGGTGTGGAACAGGGAATTTTGTAGACGACATTAGTTGTGTTAGGAAGGGGGATGGGGTGTTTGAGGATGGTGTAAATAGATTTTAGTTTGTTGTTGGTGGAAAAAGAATGCTTAAGGTTAGGGAAAGTTTTTCTGACTTGCGAATTTTGGGAAGGCCGTAACACCTAGGTGCTAGAGAATTATATGAAATAAGGTTATAGTGTTTATATTCATCTATGTGTGTTGAGTCACGTAGTTTTCTAATCTAGTTATTGAATTTTTTAATGAGTGTTGGTGTAGGGTCTCTCTTGTTGTGGGTGGGTGTGTATATGGTTTTGTCTGAAAGCAAATTGAGCATTTTGTTATTATACTCATTTCTGTCCATAATAACTGTTTTATTTCCTTTATCAGCTTTGGTTATTATGATAATGCTATTAAAGTTTTTTTCAATCCAGAAAAGATCCCCCAGATCCTTACTACATTTAACTCATACCACCCTCGTCTAAAATTTACCATTGAAATGAAATCTAATTACCAACTCCCCTTCCTTGACACCCTTATTATCCGTAACACCATAACACCAGTGGCTTTATCTCCACTGAATGGTATAACAAGCACACGTACTCAGGTCGTCTCCTCCACTTCAACTCATCTCACCCTCATCATAAAAAAAAAAATAAAGGGGCAAAAAACAAAACCAAAAAACAACCAACCCCCGAAAAAAAAATCCCAAACAAAAAAAATTAAACGTGTAACTGATATCCTCCTTTCCAAAGGTTTTTTCCTATGGTAAAAGAATTTTTTATTTCCACTTCTCCAACTATCCCCCTCCCTCAAAACAATGACCTCATTTTCCGTTCTCTTCTTTATATTCCAAAACTTTCTAAAAATATTAAGAAATTTCTCAGAAAAACTTTCCCTAACCTTAAGCTTTCTTTTTCTATCAACAATAAACTAAAACCTATTTACACCATCCTCAAAGAACCCCTCCCTCTTCCTAACAGAACTAATGTCGTCTACAAAATTCCCTGTTCCACACCTAATTGCCATAGTTCTTACATTGTACAAACAAAAAAACCCTATTTCCCGTAGAATCAATAACCGAAAAAATGACATAAAGAAAAAACTAATAAAAGCTGCCCTCACTAAACATGTTTTTCGTGAAGAACACACATTTGACTTGGAGAACATAACCATTCTTTCCACTGAACCCTATGAACACAAACGCCTTTTATCTGAAACCGTTCACATTAACTTACAACACAATCCAGTTAATGACAGAACAGACATAGAACAAATTTCTTCAACTTATTCAAACATTTTCAGCATTCTAAAAACAATTAGCCCTCCTTCAAAATAAACCTGTCAAACATTTTTCCTACTTCCAAAGTTACTAATTCCCAATAATACCCTTCCTTTTTTCCTTTGTCCTTTTTCAATAAATACCCCCTTTTGAAACAGGTCNATTAGTTAAAATTACTGATTTTATTTTTCAGTATAATTTTCCTTTAAAAAAACAAACATTAGAGATTTTGTACTAAATTCTCCTATATTCAGAAAACTCAATAATGGTAGTGCAGCTTAGCTTCAAGAATCTGATAGTTTGCATACACGGCACCATATCTTGTAATGTAATTATTCATAAATGTATCTCTTACATTACAATCTGATTTACATATCTTTATTAAATGATTTAAAAAAAAAGAAAAATATGATAAAATATACTTTATCTTTGAGTGACAAAAAATATATAAGTTTAGTGTTGGATAATTTGTGCTGAATGTTTGTTGCAACCAAGAACTTATTTGACATCAATCTGCTAATTAGGAGTAACAAAGTACTCAATAGAATAATGGTCTGAAGTAGAAAAAATAGTATGGTAGATTAAATTGAAACTCAGAAGATGGTTATTCTAAAGTTAATTGAGAGTTGTTAGCTCCTTCAACTTAGGTTTTTCTATTCTTGTTGTCATTTTTTAAAAAATTTAAGAAAGGAATTAAAAGAGTAGCAGAAGCAGAAGATGAACAAGTACATAAAATCATACATTAGGTACTTTTGGAACTTTTCTTCGGTAACTAAAAAAAATTTCACAAAGAAGAGAATGCTTTATTACTAATATTTATTTAGTAGTTAATTGGTAAGAATTAGCAAATGTCTAAAATATTCTTTTCGCATTCGCACATCAGTAAAAGTTAAGAGCAGATCACTTACTTATTAGAGTCTAATTTAAATTTAAATTTGAAGTTGGTAGATGTGATCTCAAAAAAGTGTTTAGAGTATGAGAGCTTCTTGATATCGGGCCAGCTGAAGGTGTAGTGAGGCTCTCGAACTACACCTGATGCAAAGTCTCGCTTGTAAGCCATTACCATTCCCTTTGAGTTCACTCCAACCCAAACATCATTAGAATTTCCTTCTTTATTAACCTATAGACATAAACAAAATAATGAATATAAATAAATTAAATAGTGTGACAATAAAGTCAAGTTAAAATTCTTGGACAAACTCAAAAGCATGAATTTTTGATATGAAATATATTATACACATATTTCTACTTAATACTTATACTAATGATGTAATACATTGAAATAGACTTTATATATATATAGTCTTTTTCTAATATACTTTTCATATACTCATTTACATATTTTTCTGTCAACAATAATTCTTCTTATTCTTATTTCTGGGTGGTCTATTTCTCATCTCTTTTCATGACGTAATTCTGTGTTAGCAGCTCTGAACAAAGCTTACAATGTAAGCATATAATCAGTTAGTTTTTTAAAAAGTGAAACTTCCGGAAGATTTTTTTTTTTTTAAACAACTTTTAGAATGTCCCCAAATACCTATTAAATAAATTTAAAAAAAGTAATGTTGCATTAAGTTTCATTAGTTAAAATTACTGATTTTATTTTTCAGTATAATTTTCCTTTAAAAAAACAAACATTAGAGATTTTGTACTAAATTCTCCTATATTCAGAAAACTCAATAATGGTAGTGCAGCTTAGCTTCAAGAATCTGATAGTTTGCATACACGGCACCATATCTTGTAATGTAATTATTCATAAATGTATCTCTTACATTACAATCTGATTTACATATCTTTATTAAATGATTTAAAAAAAAAGAAAAATATGATAAAATATACTTTATCTTTGAGTGACAAAAAATATATAAGTTTAGTGTTGGATAATTTGTGCTGAATGTTTGTTGCAACCAAGAACTTATTTGACATCAATCTGCTAATTAGGAGTAACAAAGTACTCAATAGAATAATGGTCTGAAGTAGAAAAAATAGTATGGTAGATTAAATTGAAACTCAGAAGATGGTTATTCTAAAGTTAATTGAGAGTTGTTAGCTCCTTCAACTTAGGTTTTTCTATTCTTGTTGTCATTTTTTAAAAAATTTAAGAAAGGAATTAAAAGAGTAGCAGAAGCAGAAGATGAACAAGTACATAAAATCATACATTAGGTACTTTTGGAACTTTTCTTCGGTAACTAAAAAAAATTTCACAAAGAAGAGAATGCTTTATTACTAATATTTATTTAGTAGTTAATTGGTAAGAATTAGCAAATGTCTAAAATATTCTTTTCGCATTCGCACATCAGTAAAAGTTAAGAGCAGATCACTTACTTATTAGAGTCTAATTTAAATTTAAATTTGAAGTTGGTAGATGTGATCTCAAAAAAGTGTTTAGAGTATGAGAGCTTCTTGATATCGGGCCAGCTGAAGGTGTAGTGAGGCTCTCGAACTACACCTGATGCAAAGTCTCGCTTGTAAGCCATTACCATTCCCTTTGAGTTCACTCCAACCCAAACATCATTAGAATTTCCTTCTTTATTAACCTATAGACATAAACAAAATAATGAATATAAATAAATTAAATAGTGTGACAATAAAGTCAAGTTAAAATTCTTGGACAAACTCAAAAGCATGAATTTTTGATATGAAATATATTTTACAAATATTTCTACTTAATACTTATACTAATGATGTAATACATTGAAATAGACTTTATATATATATAGTCTTTTTCTAATATACTTTTCATATACTCATTTACATATTTTTCTGTCAACAATAATTCTTCTTATTCTTATTTCTGGGTGGTCTATTTCTCATCTCTTTTCATGACGTAATTCTGTGTTAGCAGCTCTGAACAAAGCTTACAATGTAAGCATATAATCAGTTAGTTTTTTAAAAAGTGAAACTTCCGGAAGATTTTTTTTTTTTAACAACTTTTAGAATGTCCCCAAATACCTATTAAATAAATTTAAAAAAAGTAATGTTGCATTAAGTTTCATTAGTTAAAATTACTGATTTTATTTTTCTGTATAATTTTCCTTTAAAAAAACAAACATTAGAGATTTTGTACTAAATTCTCCTATATTCAGAAAACTCAATAATGGTAGTGCAGCTTAGCTTCAAGAATCTGATAGTTTGCATACACGGCACCATATCTTGTAATGTAATTATTCATAAATGTATCTCTTACATTACAATCTGATTTACATATCTTTATTAAATGATTTAAAAAAAAAGAAAAATATGATAAAATATACTTTATCTTTGAGTGACAAAAAATATATAAGTTTAGTGTTGGATAATTTGTGCTGAATGTTTGTTGCAACCAAGAACTTATTTGACATCAATCTGCTAATTAGGAGTAACAAAGTACTCAATAGAATAATGGTCTGAAGTAGAAAAAATAGTATGGTAGATTAAATTGAAACTCAGAAGATGGTTATTCTAAAGTTAATTGAGAGTTGTTAGCTCCTTCAACTTAGGTTTTTCTATTCTTGTTGTCATTTTAAAAAAAATTTAAGAAAGGAATTAAAAGAGTAGCAGAAGCAGAAGATGAACAAGTACATAAAATCATACATTAGGTACTTTTGGAACTTTTCTTCGGTAACTAAAAAAAATTTCACAAAGAAGAGAATGCTTTATTACTAATATTTATTTAGTAGTTAATTGGTAAGAATTAGCAAATGTCTAAAATATTCTTTTCACATTCGCACATCAGTAAAAGTTAAGAGCAGATCACTTACTTA